>PVIU01014102.1:0-53322 GCA_004026605.1 Ondatra zibethicus | reverse complement strand
GACTGTGACCTCACTGTGTGTGCTGTGTTCCAGGACATTTGTTAGACTGTGACCTCACTGTGTGTGCTGTGTTCCAGGACATGTGTTGGACTGTGACCTCACTTTGTGTGCTGTGTTTTGGAAATGGTGCTAGACTGTGACCTCTCTGTGTGTACAGTGTTCTGGAGGAGTTGGACTTAAGTTAACCCTAAAGTTGCTTAACAGACCCTACATGAGAACACCTCCCAAAATTTACAAATCCTGAATCTGTTAATACAGAATAGCTTTGACCAAAGGAGTTATTAGTCAGGGAGGCAAGATTAATTAAAGAAAATTTCCCGGAGACATAACCACACAAGTTATCGCATGGGGCTGAGAGACTGAAGTGATGAATTCAAGCCAAGAATCCATGTCAAGGAGAGCCCAGGCGAAAGGAGGCTGCCACATGCTCTAATGGCACAAGGCACCTGCTCACCTGCGTTGACTCCTCCTTGAGATGCTAACTGGGCACTGTTCATTGTCAAGCTCTGTGAGATGTGAGAGAGCCCCAGGAAGTAAACCAATTAAGAATCTTATTTACAACTCATGTCACAACATATCCAGACATGTTTTAAGTATCACCTGGCTTTTATATGTAGTGATCTGACATATTCCCAGGTTAATGGACTGATGGTGATCACAGTGGAAGTGTGGAGACAGATCTGTTTATGAATGGTTGTGAGACACTTTGGTGTAAAGTGTCTAAACACATCTGCTTTTGATAAGTAGAATTACTCAATATTTCTTATTATACCAAGAGCTATGATACTTGAAGTCACAAAGGCATATTACATGACATCAGCCACACATGCCAACAGCCGACTGAAGAACTCAGACCTCCGAGCTCCTCCAGGAGGCTCTGATACTTCTCAGTGCAACCTTTCAAAGTCATCACGTGTCTATCTTCCTCTTCAGTGCTCTGATAATGGTTGAGTAATAGCAGTTAGTATGACAAAGTCCCTGCAGCAGGGAAAGTGGGAATTTCTAAAAGGCACCTGCCTGGGCAGTACTGTAGGACATCTGAGTGGTAAATACTTGCATTTCTTGAATTTGAATTCCACGCTGTGTTTTTCTGATGTGACTGGGTCTGAGTTTATCCTTTCTAAATCTTATTCTCTGGTAAGATCAGGGGTGCTAGTGAGTCCTGCTTCTCAGGGTGTTGTAAGGTTCAGATGTGGTGATTTCATTGTAAGGTCTATCCCAGGGTTTGACCCCTAAAAGTAGTTCATAAATGTGGCATTTATTTCAGGAACGTTTAAATAATACCACAAAGCTTTGAAATTTAAGGCTGAATCTTGACAATCATTAAGGCAATGAAATGCTAGAGCAAATTTTCTACAAAGAGGGGAGCTACGGGAAGAAGGGAGGAGTGAGAGACCACCTGGCTGTCCCTAGTGACAGTTTATGGGGTTCTGCTGATTTTCCCCATCTGGAGATTGGCAGTCCTTGTCACCTGTTTTACTTAAGAAGTTGGAATTGAGCTGGAAACTTTGATAGTTCAGTCTTGGGTCAAAGCAGGAACTGCACAGGGTTTTAAAGCTTGCCCATGAAGGTGGTAGAAAGAGAAGCAAGCCATGAACTGAATTTCTGCCTGTGAACTCAGCTCGCGAGGAGAAAGTCTGCAGAACTGCTGAAACTTCTGCTTATTGACAACAATCTGGCAACAAAACATCTCCGACTGAGATGTTTAAAATTTGATGCAGTTTTTAACCCAGAATAAATGTAAAGAAAATATATCAAACCACCTGTACCATTGTTTAGCTTGAGGGAGTCGTGTTTCTGCTACCTCACGTCAGATTAGAGGAACTTTAGCACAGATCATTGTTCATTTCCTTAGAGCATACACACGTTAGGCAAGGTCCCAGTCACTGAAACTAAACTGAACACCCGTGGTTCAAGTGTACTTGGTGGGAGAGGCACAAAGATTAACTATGCCCCTGCCCACACATTCTTAGGACACTATCTGGTAGTATCTACAGTAGAAACAGAGATGGATAGGAGATGACCAACTGGGAGGAAAAGGAAGTATTCACAGGAGAGAAAAAATAATTTTCCAATGTACCAAAACAGGAGCATCAAATAGAAACAATGCAATTCGACACCAAAAGAAAACCCAGGGGCTCACTCACTACTAAATCTGATCTCGCTACATTAAAACTAATTGTAAATTTGGATTTGGTAAAGTATTAAATGTTGAACATATTAGAAAGCTTATAAATTTAATTATATCCAACTCAATAAAAATATAGTGGAGATTTTGCAAAATGCTAAGCATGGATTTCATGCTAAGGAGAGAAAAAAAACACAGCAAAGACAGAAATAATAGAGAGCAGACGTGCAGGCTCCATAAGGTGAGACATGGTAAAAGGATGTGAAAATGTTTTATGACAGTGTGCCGACAAGGGGCTACAAGGGACACAGGTACAAATGGCTGTGTAGGCTAGGTTGGCTCCACAGAGAGACAGCATCCACAGCTGTGCTTTCCTAGGTGTGGCCATGTGAAGGCCAGACCAGTAGTACTAGAACATCCTATTTTCCCAGAGAAACACTACTAATATTATATACATACATATATATATAAAATGATATCTCAGTTTTTTGATATTGTTTTAAGATCCAAACCAGAGCTAAATTTATTTCCTTTGTTATCAGTTTGTAGAATCTGTGTTTTCAAAAATATATGCAGAGTGTTTTGTTGGGTAAGAGTGCCAGCAGGTGGAGGAGCTAGGGACAGAGGTGTGAAAACTGGGTGTTACCCTGCCTGTGCTGTGCAACCCGAGTAAAGTTCAGTAAAAGGCTCTGAGAGGTTCTCCCCAAAGAAGACTGTCCAGTGCCCAATGATGAGTCCTGAAAACATACATACAAGTAACATTTGAAGGATTCAACAGATTTTGTTTAAGAATATACATGTATATACAAATACATAAGTGCATGTAATAATAGTTAATGAAAAAGAAGTCATGAATTTGAAGGAGAGTGGAAATAGGCATATGGGAGGGTTTGGAAGGAGGAAAGGGAAGGAAATTGTAACTAAATTACAATCTCAAAATTTAAAAAAGTCTCTGAGTATTAGGTTCATGATCTTTAAACTGGGATTAACAAATATGCCTGCTGGGGTTTTACAAGAACAAAACGTGAACCAGCATGCAGTAAGCTGCTTATATTTACTGTCATCTTTTGAAAACCTTTTGTGAAGGGAGAGGAGGTAAAGGCTGGTTTTTATTAAGTGTGCATGAATGCGTGCATGCACGTGTGTGTGTGTGTGCTCATGCACACATGTTATTAACTGGGAATTGAACCCAGGGCCTTGTGCATGCTACATAAGCACTCCACCACTTAGCTGGTTCCTAAAGTATGGGTAGGATTTTAACTGGCACAGATGACTTGGTGGCATTTCAGATTCAGAGAGCTAAGACACAGACACTAAAAAGAGAAAGATACCATTCTGGAAAAAATCATCTTGCTTTGTTTTGCTGGAACATTGCCATGAACGAGCATGTATAGCCAACAGTACATAGCCAACATTTAGACAGTGACCCTGTGTCTGGGGGTCTTGAGTGCCATCCTGAGGAGTTCTTAAGTAAGAATATACCAGGCCAGGGCTGTTGTTTGTCTTGTAGCCATTCACTAACACTTATTGAAAGCTTACTGTCCCAAGGACTGTATTACATCCTTTGGATGCACTGATGAACCAGGCAGACAAGCAAGTTTGTTAATATATTGAAAATGCAATTAGAACAGATTTGGGTTATCCTGCAATACCTCAGGATTATAGAGACTAATTGGCAAGGCATTGCTAGTCTCCAGCAAGAAGTGGTGATGGTCTGATTTCAGACAGTGATAGTGAGATGATCAAAAGTAGAAGTGTCAAGAGATGCATTAATTAGGCAGTAGGAAAAAAAAGCCATATAGAACACTGGCAGAGCTCAAGCCTTTGGACCGGAGTGACAGAGAAGACATCATTAGCAGAAACATTCATTTGTTGATTATAGTAGGTTAACTTTGTCCTGCTACAGTTTTTGTAAATGGTTTGTTGATGATTCATCGCCATAACATCTTAGGCAATTGCTTCTGGAGTGGTGAGGTTTATTATCCAGAGGTAATTCTTATTACATGTAGAGCTATCAAGATTAAATTGTGTTCACTTCCCAAAATATCAAAGGCAAAGCCTGAATATAGCATTTAAACTTAGATAACCATTTGTTTTAAGATGTCAGGGAATGAATAGAAAGACTCCAGAGAAGTCTTATGTTTCTACTGCATAGAATAAAAATGTTCTCCAGCCAAGTCTCATGCCATGATTTTCTGTATGCAAACCTTAATGCAGTATTGTCTGAGAGGAAGTTTGGATTTAAATTTGAGGGCTTGGCTAGACAGCCACATTTCTGTTCTGCAAAAACACCTGCAAATAACTACTCAAAATGGGTATATTATAATATGCATTATAGCAGTGGTTCTCAACCTGTGGGTTGTTACCTTCTGGGGATCAAATGACACATTCACAGGGGTGGCACATCAGGTATTTACATAATCATTCATAACACCAGTACAATTACAGTTATGAAGTAGTAACAAAAATAATTTTATGATTGGGGTGTCACCACAACATGAGAAGCTGTAATAAAGGGTCACAACAGCAGGAAGGATGAGAAGCACTGTTCTAGATGGCTGTCTAATAGTCCGGTACAAGATGTAGGATGGGACCAGAGAGTTTCTCTGGCTCTATCAACAGAGAGTTGTGCTTTCTGTCTGTTTGTTTTTGCATTTCTTCTGAGGTAATGGTTAGTGGGGAGAGAAGAAGAGAGGTGAGAGGGGTCTCCTGACCCCATATTCACTTCATCTTCTATAGAGTGGAGATGCAGAGATAAAGGTAGACTCAGGTCATAGGAAAAGCGAGCTGAGAGACAGTAGCATTTTCTTCTTCTCCATCTCCATCTGAAGACCCTCAATCACCAGTTAATTTTAATTTTGAATATTAGGAACACTTAACACAGAAAGATGATCAGTGTTGAAGTGACTGATTATACAGCTGCCCTGATTTCATTATTTCACACTGCATGCATGCATTAAAATAATAAAATGCGTATATCAAAACGGTTTGCATCTATCTCACTGCCTGGCACACAGCAAGTGATCCACAGAGACATGCTGAAGAAGCAAACAGTTGAGAAAGGAATGCTTATTTGAGCAGGTGGACTGTAGAGTCAAGTTTATTAGATGATTTTTTTTTTTTTTAGCATTTTGCTATTAGCAGCAAGAGTTCTACCCAAAGAAATTTAGGTAACAAAGTCTGTTTACTTCATGTAGCAGTAAGTTCAAAACTTGGTGGTTACTAATATTGATTTAGATGATCAGGTTCTCATTTGGGCTCTAAAACCTTCTCTTTTGCTATCAAGCTTTTGTTTGCTGCGTTGTGGTGGGGATATGGCTGCACCAGCTGGAGGCGTTACATTTAAAGGAAGAAGTAGAGAAAAGAGGAAGAATGGAGATGGCCATGTCTGCTCTCCTTTTACCCAGACGGTAAAGAGCTTTGGTAGTCTCCCTCTGGGAAAATACTCTCTTTCAACATTTTGGTCAGAATTATACTAAGTGGCCATTCTCAGACACTATAAAACTTTAAGAAAAAATGAATTTTTTAGGTCAGATTCTTGGCTATTATGTATAAAGTCATTCTTCCATTACAAAGGTAGAAAAAAATTAAATAGGTAAATGGGAAGATAGTTAAGAGCATCAACCACACGTTTGGATGCTTTATGCCCCTATCTCCTTCGATATACTTAAATTACCCCTTTCTTTGTACTGATTCATTTGCTACCTAGTTCCATCCAGATTAAAGGCAAACTCACATTTCACTCATTCCCCATCTTTCATACACAGTCCCTCAATAGGTGCTACTGCATATCTTGACAATACTATAATTTTTAAAGCACATGTGAAATGATGCTTTTAAAGTGGTTACGGGAAAAAACACTGGTTCCCTTTTACATCTGTGCATTAGCCGTGACTCAATTTTATATCCACCGTTAAAGCAGACTTAAGAAGTTTCAGCAGGGAATAAGAACAAATACAAACAATAAACTGCAAACATTTTTATAATTGTAATAACAGCACAGATAAAACTAAAATTCACATATATAAAATGAAGCTGATTTCCTGTCTCTTTGTTCTCTAATGCATTCTGTATCAGAGATATGTAAATTATACACTAATACCAATTCTTTCAAGGCTAGGAAACTTGTGTGGATATCAACACAGTTGAAAAACTTTCCATCTTCCTTGTACCAGGTCAGAAAAATTGCACAATTTAGTTCCAACTAATTTTTTTTTTTTGAGAACCATTGTTTCCGTGTTGCCCAGACTGTCCAGGAACCATTCCTCTGGACTCAGTCTTTTGAGTCCTGGGATTCAGGGCACCAGTCTTTCTAACACTATCACACATAATTCTTGAATAAGAATATTTTTCTCTGGAAAATTCTATTCACAGCCCCTTCAATGTCTCTTCCTCATTGCCCACTCCTTGACCTGGAGTCCTCACATCTTTGCTTGACTTGTTTGAATCCGACCTAAGCTTTAAATACTAGCTAGGTTAGATGGTGAGCAGCATTATTTAGCTGGGACCAGAGTCTGCCTTAGACACACTGTCTGCCAGCGCTGTTACTCCAGCTGCCGTGGTCATAAGTGGGAAGAGCTTGTCTTTCCATCTCAGGAGATGTCTTACCTAGGAATGCTCTGCAATGGCAGCCATTAGAGGAAGCTGCTGGAATCCTACTAGTGAACACGCTTACTACTTAGTTGACACTAGTTATGTAAATACTAGATGTGACATCATAACTGTAACCAGGCCTTGTGCTCTCTTAGAATGATATTTGATTATTTTGTATGTGGAAGGAAAGTTTCCAATCAGGAATCAGTGATCTGAAGGTAGGGATCAAAGTCTACTTACTTTATAGTTCAGTCTTCCTCGGCCATACAGTTTCTGCAGCAAGTACTCATCTCTGTCACACAAAGCATGGAAACGGCCACAGATGCTAAGTAAAAAAACTGGGTTCAGGGCCAATGATACTGCCCAATAGAGAAAATGGCTGCTAAACCTGCTGGCCTGGGTTTGATCTCTGAAATCCGTAGAGTGGAAGGAAAGAAACGACTCCCTCTTCCATCCTCCACATGAACTGCAGTCTTCTGATTGTTGTTCTAGTCCAAACAATCTATTTCATAGACTGTTCATGACAGGCAAAGTCGCATGATCCAACCATGGCAACCAAGGCAGGTCTTGAATTCAGGTCTTTAAACTGAGTGTGGGTGGTCTTTAACTGCTTACTGACTTGGGATAATTTATCTATATTATTGAGCTTTTACAACTTTAAAAGGCAGTTCTGAGATGCTTCATGAACGATACCATTTCAGGCCAGAAGGCTGGAGTTTTACAGTTTGCTGAGGGTTTTATTCTGTTCCATTGATCTAAAGAAATGGAGCTTGAGCTGTATTACATATATATGTGTGTATATATATACATAAGTGCATATATATACAACATATACACAATATAAATATATATGTGTGTATATATACATAAGTGCATATATATACATACATATACACAATATAAATATATATGTGTGTGTATATATACATAAGTGCATATATATACATACATATACACAATATAAAAGTACACTTATTAGGTAATGGTTCCCTGTGGCCTTTTCAAACATCCTTAGTGTTGTTTAACTCTGTCTCCTCTCCCTTTGCATCACCTTCCTTCAGGCCAGCTAATCCCCTCTACCCCACTTTCTCCCTTTTCCTCTTCACCTGGTCCCTTTTTAAAAGGTGTCTTTCCTTTCTTTTCTGCAATGGGCCCTTTCTTCTTTACTGACTTCTGTAGTTATTCCAGGTTATATACTAAAATCCAAGGATTTGGTGCTAGGATCCACAAATACACGGGAAAGTGGTGTTTGTCTCTGTGGGTCTGAGTTACCTCACTCACTATAGTATTTTCCAGCTACTCAGGTAAACGGACTTTGGAAGCTAGTTTCCTTATTTACTCCTCGATAAGCATTTTTCAGGCTAGACAAACACATGCTAGGACTATACGTACAATGAGCATTCAGTGCTTGTTAAAGGGAATAGGACATGGATGCCTGAAGTAGCCTCCTGCTTTACCTAAGGTACATCCTTTATGGCTATAGGACAAAAACCTGTAATTACTAGACCTTTTTAGAGTGGGCTCTAAAAAACATAGCCTTACATTGTTGATTTAAATTTTTAAATAGAATAAAATTTCTGCATGTCAAGCTGCTATTCAATGACATTTGTTCCGTCTATTAATAGCCCTGGGAGCCATGGAAAATGTAGCCGGTGTTCCTACACATTTACATCTTGAGCATCCTTATCAGCACTCTAACCCCCCTACATCAGGACTCACTGTGGGCACTATTAATGTCAAGACTAACTTGAGCTAGATGCACGATAGCACAACCCTAGCTCTCCTTAGTTATAAAAATGAACAAGAAAGGCAGATTGGACCTAGCAATTTAATCTTCTAGGTAAGAGGAAGAAGCTGCCTTCACTGTACACAGTGGACACAATTCGGAAGGCTGGGTAGCCTGTGTATTAGTGTTCAGCACAATCCGAAGGCTGAGAGATGAGTCAATGCCAGAAGGTCAAGAAATGCAGTTACCTTTCCTGTTTCAGCTGCAACTGTGGCCCCAGGGCATTCCTGTTCTTGACTCACATTCCGACCCATGACTATGTTTAGAATCTGAGCATTCATGCCTTATTAGGTGGTCTGTGTTATATTTAAATACTTAGATCAACCGTGAAAGAATCCTCCACTAGCCGACACATTTTTGATTGTCTAATCTTCATCAAGGAGACAGAGTGCAACTTGCTGAGAGTGAATAGGTACTTATAGTTGACTACCTGAAATTTCAGATATACGTAGCTCCAGAACATGCAGGATGAAAAAAAATATTTTATTCAAACAATGGGAGAAGACTCTGTTTCTTCAGATTTCAGAATCTTTAAGTATTTCTAGTAAAGTGAATAAGAATCATCAGGTGATCCATTGCTGGGCCAAGAGCTCTGGTACAGTTCGCCAATGCTGTGTAAGAAGCACTGATAGGAGCATCCAGTATACAGTTAAGGAAACTGGATATAGCGGTAGAAAACAATTCAGCCAGTAAATGATGAAGTTAGAATTTAAGCTAACTATTGTCTAAATGAAGCATTGTTCCAGAATGGACAACAACTTCATAAAACAAATAAACAAAACCACTGTATTTAGTAGAAAATGAACTAGATGAGAAGGAAGATAGAAGAAATAACTTATCCCAGTCCCCTGTTCTCTAGATCACTGTTATCACAGAAAATCTGCCACCTGCTGTTACTGTCCATGACTGAGCAGTTAGAGGGAAGGTTCAAGCCACAATCACCCACCAGCAGACCCCATCCGTGTTCTCAGGAGTTAGCAGTGTACCTGGTTCTTGTGTGATGCTGCTCGAGTACAGCAGCCGTACACTCTTAGTGGCCCGAGTCAGTTATTGGAAGATGGGAAAAGATTGGGGCTTTACCCATTATTTTAGACTCACGGTGGTGGTTTGAATGGCAATATGCTTCCCACCCCCACATGTGCACTGAGTCCCCGAGCGACAGCCGTTTGGAAGAACTAAGAGGATGTCCTTGTTGGAGTATGTGTTCTGTTTGAAGATGTTTTGTTGGGAGGTTTCAAAAGCCCAAGCCAGGCCCAGAGCCCAGTGTCCCTGACCCCTTCTCTGCCTGCTGCCTTTGGGTCAGGGTGTAGCTCTCAGCTACTGCTTCAGCACCATGCCTGTCTGCTGCCATGCTCCCCACTATGCTGGTCATGGGCTGACATCCAAAGCTGTAAGTCAGCCCCCAAGTGAATGTTTTCATCTATGAGTTGCTGTGGTCATGGAATCTCTTCTCAGCAATAAACAGTAACCAAGACACTCATAAACCTGCTAGACACTGGCAGGCATGCACAGATGTCTTGGCTTTCCCTCCCTGGGCCTGGGGTAGTCTGCTCCTCCTTACCACTTCAAATGGTTTTGTTGGAGAAGTAAGAGATAAACAAAAGGGGATAGTGATTTTTACAGGCAGAAGTTTTAAGAGCCAGTACTCCTTCCAGCTTTGTAACTGGCTGGGTGAAGGCGATACTGAAGGTCTTGGATTACCTGAGAAGCCAACTGTCCTTCCCACTCACGCAGACATGAGTCTACATACCTTCAGAACAATCTGGACATTTTGACTACTTTGGTCAAACTGAAGCCACTGGTCAGAGCACAGTATTCTAATTTCCTGATGGATATGATAAAAGTCAGCAGAGCAACTAAGGACTTTTATTTCCTTTTTCCCTTTCTCTTTTTAGAACTACTCAAAATGAGTGATACTGGGTGTTAGGGGCTTAAACAGGAAGAAATTGAAGTTCGTGACAGTGATGACTTAATAATGTTGCAAATTACAGTTTTTAGCTCAGGTAATTTAGCATACCAAACCACAGTTTAATTTCTATCTACAGAGCCTAGACATATGCAATAGTGTTTGGGATAAGGGCAAGGCAGGATGGAGGGGGTGAGGAAAAACCAATGAGAAAGCTCAAATGTGGGTGCCCTTGTAAGACCAATAGTAATGACCTGGGGATGTAAATGATTCAGGGGGTTACAGCCCTGAACTTCCTTGTTTCCTTTTGTTCTGGTGCCTGTTTCTCCTGCTTGGTGGAATGTGAGGAGGATCAAGTGCCCAGAGGGAATGCAAACAGTGCACAGAGCTCTTACAGCTGTGGGAAGAATGACTGAGGATGTTAGCAAAGCAGCTGCCATGTGTCCTTGACTCCGCACCAAGCTGCAGTAGGGAAGGGAGAAGGCTGAGCTGAACCACTTAACCATTTGCCGTCTGTTATGGGCTCTGCTTTACAGACTGAATAAGCTACCATTCCCTTCACTCACACAGCTAGCTCTATATTCTTCTTCAGCTCTTCAGTCAACTCACCTGGCTGAAGCAGTGTCTGTGGGCAGAAGATTTTCACTGTGAAAAGATATCAGAGTTTCAGTGACGACACAATTCTAACACTGAGACTCTGCACTTGCTTGGGAAACAGTAATGTGAGCCTGCCGGTCCCACCCAGTCATCACACAGCCTGATCAAATGTTCCAACTCTGGAATAGACATGCCCTCATGTGGGTTTGCATTCTGAAGTTAAGGGTCGAAGAGATGGCTACTTTACAAAGCCACAGGTCCAGTCAGTCAAAATAACTTCTGAATCCCATCCCTTTCTGCTGTACAGAAGTGATGGAACAAGGAAGGTGTATTTTAACATGCTGCCAAGATTACTCTGGAAACTACATATGGACTTTTGGGGGAGTGCAGTGGACTATGTGTATTTGTTTTCTGTTTGCCTTAGACAATTTCATGAAGTTCAGGTTGCCTAGAGCTTACTAGGAATCCAAAGCTGACCGTAAACTACTAAGTTTCTTGCCTAGATCTGCTACGTGCTGAAATTATAGGCATCCCCTGCATGCCAGGTGAGATTGTTTTTGTTGTTGTTTGTTTGTTTGTGTTTTTTGCTGCTGCTTGTTTTGTCTTTGTTTTTATTTCTAAACTTATCTGACTAGGTAAAAAAATAAAACATAATCATTCATAAGCAAAAACAACAGCAACACAAAACATCCAAGAAAGCAAAACAGTCCATTTAAGTGGAGCTGTAACATCCAAACTGGGATAGAGAGCGAAATGGGGTGCTATTAACCATTACAGCATATAAGCATAACCTTGGCTTGTACTCTAAACCTGGAACTATGCTAGCCCATGTTCTGCAACTAATATGGACTAGAAAGATGCTTAGGATTTAAGTCACCAGCTCCATAGAAAACCCTACCCAACCTCCAAGCCTGGTAGTTGCTGTGAGAGTTTTAGAATGCGGAGGGTGTGAGCCTTGAACCCAGGGGATTTGGTTGAGATTCACCGTGTGGACAGAGAAAGATGGACTTTGAGTCACAGTTGCTTAGCTGGAGAGACCTCATAGTGGAAGATCATACAGCAGCAATGCTAACCCCAGCAATTACAGAGCCCCTGTTCATAAAATGTAAAGTGCTGGTCCTCTGAGGTCAGGAGTAGGCAAACAAAAGATTTCATTTGCTTCTTACACTGCAGTTTCTAGAGAACACCTTCCCACAAGCTGTTAGTTCTAACCTCATGCAATATTTACAGCTACTAATGATTATTCCCATCTGATTTTCCACTGCTTTCTTCTGGAGGGATGTCAAGATTGCAGTATCCTTGTACGGCAAAGGAGAACAGTTATACATTTCAATGACTCCATGTGTGCAAAGATAATCAATACCTAAAGAGTGATAGTGTCTAGCTAAGTGGGAAGAATGTGTTTCTCAGAAATCATTTATTGCTTTGCTTTAGAGGATGCCTGTGGCACATGGTAGCACTGCACAGGCACAGTGGTACTTACTGTGCATCAACTCTCAAGCATGCTTCCATTTGCCCACAACCCCAAACCGTGCATTTGGTTAATCACTTGATTATCACAGAAAAATGCACCCACCTCTGTAAAATCACCAACATTGGAATTGTCATGTTAAAATGCAAAGACAGATGATAACGTTCACACAGAAGAACCTAAATCTTCACAGAGTAACTTCTCCATTAGAAATTATATTCAGGGAAACCCCGGCCTATTCTGTGTATAGATGCCTGGGCTTGGGATGGAAGGGATGTATAACTGGCGTGCAGGCTCTCAAGAGAGGAGCATCATCGAAGGAAACATTGAAATAATTACTAAATATGTGGATAAAAGAGGCATAGTAATAGTTACAGGGGCAGGGAAGAAGGAAAAGCAGAAAGAAATCAGTCTTAGATGATTTTAAAATATATATTATTTACCTGAGAGAGTTAAGGTGTATTGGCTATGCTTTTAAAAACTGGTCTTAATTACCCCAGAGGCCAGAATTCTATATGAGATAAATATATTTTTAGATAGTTTCCTAAAATATGTATAAGTTACTTAAGGAAAAAAGGACTGTGTTCTCTGGAGCCAATCTGCCCTCACAGGTAAATACAAATTGAAGTAGATTCCTAAGCAGCCTGATATCTACAGCCGCTGATGGGGTGGAGACTGTGAAGGAGCTAGCAAGGGCCGTCAGTTAAGCACATAATAAAAATGTATTGAAAAAATACATCATTTTCTCAGTGGACTATAATTGGCTATGCATAGTAAAAAGTCTTATTTTCAAAAACGAATTCTGCATCCACAGGGTTTTAAATCTCAGTAACTGTGTTATTTTTAAAACTCAGAATGCTAAGCAATATTAGTGAGAGTGGCAGAAGGGCCACATGGTGGATGTCATTCTACAATTTACAACTCTCTTTGACATCTTTTTCCTTCCAGTTTTTTTGAAAGCAGATGTCACCTAAAGTCACAGGTGACACATTAAAAAAATGGAGAAGCAAAATTCAGCTTTGCTTCCTTCTCTGATTGATGCTTTCAGACATTCTATGAGTACAACTGATTTTAAAAATATAGCTTTCTATTACATGTATATAATATTCATGCATATATATTTCTATTACATGTATATAATATGAAGAATTTTTTCTATAGCCAAACAAGAAAAGTGAGGAAGACACAAAGATGACTGTGGTACCCTAACTACCTAGCTGTGCCATTTATGTGTGGTTAGGTTTAAATTCTTCCTTATAGAACCACCCGAGAAGCTCTCAGCACAGCATTCTCCCAGCTCATTCCCTCAGTTCTGCTGTCACGTCAACACTACGCTCTGGTTATATACAGCTATAGATGAAACCAGGTATGATGGTGCATCCCTAGATGTGAAACCAGGCATGATGGCACGTCCCTAGATGTGAAACCAGGCATGATGGCACGTCCCTAGCACTTGGGAGGCAGGGGCAGGTGCAGCTCTGTGAGCTATAGGCCAGCCTGGTCTACATAGAGAGTTCCATGTTAGCCAGGATTACATAGAGAGACCGTGTTTCAAATACATACACACACACACACACACACACACACACACACACACACACACATGAGGGAGAGAGAGAGAGAGATGAGAGACTCATCTAAGAACATAAACTCAGAGTGAAAAGCTAGAAAAGAACATACCATGTAAATGGAAACAAAATAAAGCAAGAATTGATGTGCCTGTTTGAGTCTGTCATAACAGACTAAGAAAAATATCTGTAAAAAGACATCCTAGCTTTGAATGAATTTTGAGATGTGTATATTGAGGCTGAAGTTGTCTGTTGTGATCGAGAAGCTGAGAAGGGCCCGTGGTAGAAACCAGGGGAAGCCTCTTTGAGTGGGAAGAGGATAGCTAAACTCATATGATATGAAGGTAGCAGAGACGCACTGGGGTTAGAGATTAGTGGGATATGAGACCAAAATTAAGAATGTATGAGAAAGCCTTGTGGAAGCTTACTACTTTGTAAGAAATATTTTTTAATTCTTAAAATAAAATTAAATGGAGGTACTTTGCTTGTACACCAGAAGACATGGGTTACTAAATGAACATCTCTGTTTCAGGTACTTTGTGCTTCCCTACAAACTGTTGGGCTCCCCAACAACACACGCTACTGGTACTGTACTCTGCCCGTCATAATCTAGAGGGTAAGACTCTGTTGCTGAAGAGAACACATTTTCTTAAACCACATAGACACAGCAGGCTACAACTGACCTGCGAACTTCCTTCCAATAGTTCACCGCTTTCATAGCGGCGGAAAGCACTGTGCCAGCGACTGGAGGAGCCGTCGACTGACTTCCTCCGTGATGAACTCTGCGTGCTACAATACCAGCCTGTCAGGTGAGATGTGCCCATGCCTTCAATAATGGCATGATTGTTATAGGGAAAAGGAACTGTTTTCTGTTTGGATTTGATGTCTATTCCACATGAAGGAGTTCATGCCTGATACCTTAGACCTGGTCAAAAGCCCATGACTATGGAAATTATAGGCTCTAGATAGGGAAACCTATTATCAATGTTTTGACAAACAGTCATGTGTCAAACCTTCTAAATATTTTTATTCCAATAGATTAATGCTGTTGCCATCCTTAGTTAAAGAAACTTCCTGCAGTGGGCTGTAGTTAATGCAAAGGTTTCTAACTGCTCAAAATACTGAAAATAAGTGACTTGTGAATGCTCAGCCCTAAATGTTTGCACTAACCCCTCCAATTCTCAGAGAACATCACTGAAAAGAATGTAAGGGTCAGAGCATGGGGAGGAGTGCAGTAAAATTATGTCTTGACATAACAGGGCAGTTGCACTCACAAACTACTAGCCGCTATGATTACCTGAACAGGACCTCCATGAGATCCATCCAGTCAGTAATTCCATCAGGGATAGGAAAGGGTCTCAGAGGCTTCACCTCTAGCTGAGGAGGTATTGGGGGTAACAGCAGCAACTGACTGCTGAGGGAGGGACTGTCACTTTCTTCGGCAGTATGGCGGCCCAGCGAGTCATCAAGAACACACACAATTATAAATATGGATGTACTCAACACCAAGTCTCCCAAATACATAAAGCAAGTAGTGTCTATAAAGGGAAAGATCGATACTAAAGCAGGAAGAGCTGAGAAACTGGGTACCCACTTTCAATCATGGGTAGATCATGGAAAGCAAAAATCAGCACAGAAACCTTTAATTTAAACTACTCTAAGCCAATAGAGCTAGCAGACGTGCACAGAACATTTCATTGTCTTTTGCTGACTACACAGGTCCTATTGTACTTGTCCTCTGTTGTTTGTGTGTGTTCCACTCTAGGATGGTTAAGTGCATGATCTGAACTGTCTTTGGCTACTATAACCTCCTGTTATATGTCACCAGCTCTACCGATGCAGTCATAGTTGTTTAAATATTTGTATGTTCATTTTGTGCTATCATTTCTCTCCCTACTGTTATTTTAATTCTCCACCTTTATCAAGGGTCTCTCATCCAAACTTTCATATTCACAACAGTGACCATTCCTTTTTCTTTCCTAGGTTCTGCATCCTCAACACCCACCAGCCTCGTCCAGGACGTCCTCACAAAGCCACCCATTATGATCTACTTTCCATCCTCTCCCGCCTCCTCCAAGACACTCACCCCTTTCTATCCTAGCTCTGAATTCTTCCTTCTACCTTGTTGTCTGCTGAAGTTATGTGAACTCTCTGTTTCTAAAACAAGTCCCAAGCTCTCGCCAGCTCTGTGATCCTTTCTCCCTTTCTCTGGCCCATCTGGAGGCAGACTGTGGTGCCCAACAGCCGCCCTGGGTTTGTGTCTCAGCTCTTACCGTGCCAGGAAACAAGCACCGAGGCCGCACAGTCTCCCTACCAGCGTTCATGCCATCCCCCTTCAGTCTTCGTCTTCCATGACCGTGTTTAATTCTGGTTACATTTCTCAGAAATCTTGATTTCCATTCCAGGGACCCTTTCTTCTTCTTCCTCTATCATGCTGACATCTCGCTTCTACAGTACATTCTGGGGTCCTCCCTTTGTGCCTTCACAGAGGCATTTTCCACACCCTCTGCTTCAGTACTTTCTTGTATTTTTAAAGGTTATGTCTCTGATTTAAGTCCCCGACTGTAATCTGTCTTTAAACTCCAGATTCCTATCTCTATCATCTGCAAGAATACCCAATTTGATGGTCTGATGACATTTTGAACTCAACATGGTAGAAACAGAAGTAATTTTCTTTACCTGTAGAACCTATCTCTATTCAGAACTGCTGTCTGTCTTAGAAACATGCTATAACATGGACCCCTGTGGGTTTAAGACAAGTGAAGCAGGACAGGAATGAATGATGCAGAGAATATAATGCTTCAGGTTTTACTTCCTAGCACTTGTGGGTACAATTACTCTTAAGAGAGGCATATAAATGTTGAAAAGAAGAATAGAAAGATAATGACAAAATAAAGATCACTTGAAAAACAGTTTCTTTTGTTGAGTATGAATCAGTATACAACAGGGGTAGTTGGAATTAGCGTGAGACTAGGAAGCCCAAATCACTATTATCAAAGCATTTATAAGATGATAAAGTTCATAATTTTGTGTGCTATAATGCATCATACTTATTATAGTATTTAATTATGACCACACAAATTTATAGTGTTTGCGTGGGGATGGCACATGTGAAGGCCTTGTAAGCTAGGTAGAAGCATTGATAGAATTATCAAGTCACTACAAAGAAGGCCTATCTCTCAAATGTGCCTGCCAGAAACTTTGCTTCCACTAATTCCTCGGGAGGAGACATCAGGTAGAGTTCTCAATACCAGGTATACAAAGTCTTAAGATTCTGATTTTTTGATAGCATTCATGTAGAAATCCAAATGCAGTCCCAGAAGATTCAGAAGTTAGTCCTACTTGGAAATGCTACCTACCCTTTTACTGTCTGTCAGCAGTTAACCACTTAACACAGGAGAAGCGGAAGGCCAACAAAGAACATGCCTGCACTTAATTCCAAGTGACAGCTAATATAGTACATTAAAGGCTTAATACTATACACATGGTAGTTATATAAATAGTAGCATTAAAAGGGGTTACAGCATCACTAAGACACGCTAAGTCTAAAACACTTAAAAAGCACATTTGCAGCACAAAGTTATCTGAAATTATTTTAATTGGTCTGAAGAAGACTTCAGATTAGTGATGAGCTTTGACTTCTCTGATTATAAAAGGGAAACACAAATGAATGCTTTTTAGGCTAATATCATTCCCAGGAAACTACCACATAACCTATGCTACTTAAATGCCATTAACTACCAGTGAGCGTTATTTTCACGTTTTATGTAAATTTTGTTTCCTTGAAGGTTTCAGTGCTAATAAATATAGCTGGTGCAAAAAAAATCTCTTTTTGCATTCATTACTAAGAAACTTTGGTAAGGGGACTGGGGAAGAAGGAAAAAGTTAAAAAACAGAATGCATTTTACTATTGAAGGTTTTTTTTAAAGTGATATGAAAAATAATCCAGTTACACTCTTTAGCTGAACTGCTTACAAATAACTTATCTTGAAAATAAATCAAGTAAATCTGTCAGTTGTGAGAGTTTATTTTCCATGTGTTATCTAGAGATAAGCCAGGCAGTACTACTAGATTTCCAGTGACATAATTGTGCATGAATTCTGATCTGATTTGGTATTACGTGGTACAAAAACTGACACATTTTCTCTAATACACTCCATTAGACTGGAAAGAAATCACCAAGCAGAAAACCTGAAGACTTTGATTCGGAAACGATTGACTTTGAGGTTAGCTAGATGTAAAAGGACTTGTTCAACTACCCCAGGCCTGAAGACTCCGACAAGCAAACCTAACACAGGGTGGTTTCTCTGGGGGATAATGAATAAAATTTTACATTATCACACTTCTCACTTGTTTATCATATGCTCTGTGTGTGTCTCCAAAACATTCAAGTGTGGAATCAAAAAGAGTACAGATGCTGGACCCTCCCCCCAAGTCACCGCTGATCCTACATGACTGAGACACAGGAACCAATGCAGGCAACAATGTAAAACATTTGTTTTAGCATCAACATGATGCTGCATTTCTACAGCAAAGAAATAGTAATCCATCAGTCCTTAAATGCCAGGGAAAACAGCAGCTAATGGCATTTAATGGGGACTCGGTAGAACTGTTTATTGTTGACAGCAAATGTTTCAGGGATATTGTAATCTTTTAAGTTCTCTGAGGAAAGTTCTTGAACAAATTAGCAAAATGCCAGATATAAACCAATGCCAGTTTCAAATTATATTTTCTTTCTTTTTAAAAGAAAATATAGTAATTACTGTGAGCATGTGTGTTTGGGGCAGGGCTAGAAGACAACCTGATGAAATCAGTTCTCTCCTTCTACCATGTGGATCTCAGGGTTGAACCGTGCTCATCAGGCCTGGTGATATATGCCTTTACCTTTGAACCATCTTGCCAGTTCCAAATAACATTTCCCAAAAAGCAGACGGTGCCCTGTTTTAAAGAAGGAAGCATTCTACAGTCTCCTGTCCTCACTTGGCCTTTTATTTTTGGCAGCAAAACCTAATAGGTAAATCCGGGGCTTCCAGAAGCCAGCACACTGTCAATTCCCCTTTATCAGTAGAGGACAGTGACTGTTGAAAAATTTATACAGAAGGTCTATAAGGGATCCTTTTAAACTCTTTCCTAACTCATAATTAGCAACTAACTTCAAGAGACAGCTTAGCCAGAAGGAGAACCTTTCAGTTGGGATCCTGTCTACAGGCCAGATCACCCTTCATTCTCGTAAGCCCAAACCAAAACATAAACATGTGTGGGATGGTAACCTGAGGACACCCACACATTTGAAGGTGTCTGTTGTATTTTGGAGATAACCTAGACTCCTTCTTGAGAATGAGTCCTCAATAGGAACTAGGCTCTGCAGTCTTAATGTTGTAGAATATCAATTAGATTCTCCCACCACTGGAAAATTATTGTTGATTCTATTTTCCAAAGGTGCTTATATACTCTCCCTATCTCATAGGTTCTTATGCAATATGACCTTCATATTTATTATCAAGAGGTAAAACTGGGCAACCTGCCAGTGGCCATGTCTCCCCTTCTCAGCATCCATCAATAGCTGACGCTCAGGAGCTGTACCTGAGTGGTCCTGGCCCTGTTCATGCTGGCACTTTCATTGGCACTGACTTAACTCCACCCAGGCACACACATCACTAGTTGAACTCAGGAGGTTATTAATAACAACAAAAAAGTAGGACTTGAAATTGGGAGGAAGATGAGGTGGGTGACGGGGAACTGGGAGGAGATAGTGGCATACAGATACAACCAAATACTTTATATAAATGTTTGACTTTTCAAATAATAAGTTAAAATATTTAAAAGAAGAGATTGAACTGGAGTATGGAATGGCCTTGGTGTCTTACCCGACCAACATGCTATAGTAGAAGTGGTAGTCTGGGGTTTCTCAGTCTAGCTCATGCCTTGGTCTTCTGCTCGTGTCTCTTGGAACTCTGGGTTTTCAACTTTTCACCCTCACAACAAAGCTGTTAGAGCTTAAGAAGCTGCCGCAGCTGCAGCCACAGGCGTTAGGAGTGCTCTCTAGGTCAAGCTTTCTAGCTGGCGTAGGCAAATCAGGAAGCTCAGCTTCACTAAGAGACTCTAGTCAGAAAATAAAGCAGAGAGGGGTTGAGGCAGATGCCTAACGAAAGCGTTGGGCTTCCATCTGTACAACTGCATACATACATGTACCCACACACATTAGAATATGTATGTGTATACATATATGTATGCACCTCCACAATTTCCATGTTCTATTTCAAAATGGAGAGTCAAGTCACAGAACGGCATGGAGTGGTAAGGGATGGAAGGCTGGACCTGCCAGAGTAGACTAAGTGGCTGTAATTAGAACCTCCTGAGACTTTGAGGCTCATGAAACACAAGTCATTTGCTGCACTCAACACTACCTGCCCACTACCTTTCATCTGGCCTAGCTTCTTTATTCCTGGACTGGGGTAAAAAGAGTAACACCCATCTGGTGGGTTCCAGCTTTATTACAGAAAGAAAGAAAGGTGCAGGACCAAGTGTGGCTCTTCTGCCTTCTGCTTGGAAGTGGCATGTTTCAGTCATAATGCCACGCAGCCAAGACTGACATCCGTGCGTAGGAGCTTAAAGTGTAAACATGGTACAATCTGCCAGAAGTGCTACAGAATGTAAGAATACACAGGACACCACCACTAACACTAAGGTCTCTAATCGTTTCTTGATGAGAATCTAGTAAAACACCCATTTATACATGAACATATGCCATGCATCTTTGTTTACTCTGACTCTAGTTTAAGCTGGAAAACTTCTGAGAAAAGGGCCCAGAGCCATTAAATTTTCATATTTATTGGTTTGCTATTAATTGTGGAGTCACAGACTGCAAAGTTTTCAGTACTTCTTTTGTGCAGTGGAATTCCGGCCAGTGAGAGCCAGGATCAGTTAGCTGGGGTAGCTCCAACTGCCTACCTTTGAAAATTCATCAAGTAGTAAACATCAGCTTCTTCATGTAAGAGCAAGTAATTGTTTCCTGAAGATTGCTTTTGTGGAGCCCAGGCTACCCCCAAGCATACTGTGTAGTTGAGTATAACCTTAATCCTCCTGCCTCTACTTCGGAAGCACTGAGATTACGGGCACGTGTCACCATGTTGTTTTCTGTTTAAGTTTTATTATTTGTGTGTGTGGTGCTGTGGAGCAAACCCACAGCTTCCTGCATGCTATGCAAGCCCTCTGCCAGCTGAGGCACAGCGTCAGCACCAAGCATGCTAGAAACTGGGATTTTACCTGGCTTTAGATTTGCCTTGGGAAAAAGGCCAAGAATAAACTCTTTTTATGTACTAACCCTATCACCAAAGAAAGTAACTGATATGTTACTTGTAGGAAGTCTTTTTCTGTTCTATCAGTCAGCTCTCAAACAATGACACGCAGACTTCTTTTTAATTACGAAAGCTCTGCCTATAGTTTATGCTTGTTCCTAACTAGCTCTTATAACATAAATTAACCAATTTATATTCATCTATGTTCTATCACTTGGCGTTACCTCTCTTCCATTTTGTATCTTCTGTTTCCTCTCTGTGTCTCCTGGCGTCTCCAGCGTGCCTAGATTCCTCCTCCCCTTCCTTTCTCTCCCTGGAAATCCTACCTATACCTCCTCCTATTGACCTTTCAGATTTTATTTTACCAGTCCCAGTAATACAGCTGCACACAGTGCACACATACCCCCAACAGTTACTGAAGATTCTGGTGCAGCCAATCATTTCCTAAAGTTGTGCGCTCAGTAACTGTTACCACACTAATGGATATCTGCATTTTTTGTAGGTGTTTGTGTGGCACCTGTGGTCAAGTTCTTATCATCGAGGAAGGATTCTTACTTTGTGAACTGTTTTAAGAATTTGCAAAGTCAATGTCTTTTATGAGGTAGAAAATTTCTTTGCCAAACAAACTTTGAGGCAGAATAAAAACCTTGGCACCGTGGGCTCAGTTGGAGCATCTGTGATGCTTGGCAACACATCTGGTTGTGTGCTTTGGTGAGCAGACATTCTCGTCTCAACGTGCAGTGGTGTCAGCCGGTGTCAGCGACTCTGCCAGCAATCCTAAAAAATCGTGTCTATTTCTCTGTTCATTGTCAACCTCCTGAGAGCCAGGGCTGACACACTGCTATTTTGAGATTTTTTTTTTTGTCAAGAAATAGGAGTGGAAGAGGAAGCTCATTGCTACAATACAAAAGTTAACTAGCTTTCCCTAGGACCTGGCTTAAAGTATTTGATTGGTCTTCAAGTGAAGTTTTGCAAAGAAACCCAAATACCACAGATTGGAAAGAGTTCCACTCATACTTTACTAGATGGGTATTTTTTTTTAACCAAACTTTCTAGACAAATGTGCTACTTTAATTCTTCTAACCTATCTTCCACTCTAGGAAGGCACATCAGGGGCAGAAAACTAAATATTTGAGGTCTGGCGAGGAGCAACTGCGAACCTGTACCAGGAGTGGATGGATGGCTCATGTGTTTGTATGTGGAAGATCAACAACCGGACCACTAGGGCTCCGGGGCCCAGCTCCACCTCCCAGCACTTGACCACCCACAATAACGCAGTAATGCTGCTTTTCAGAAAGCAACCTCATTGAACACAGTATGAATTCCATTGGATTTTGGCAAATTCTAGGGAGTCTATCTGTTCATGATCTTCACAGACTAATGCACTGAAACACCCATTTTGTCATAATTTTCTTTTGTCAAATTCATGTTTCTAGAACATACTAATACAAACCAGAAAAAAGTTAAAATGAATGTCTATGGCAACACAACTTGAACTGAAAATAATTAAATATAATTTCACTTAAAAATTTGCATTTCCTTAAGTATTTAAAGAATGGACATTAATGTTAAGAGATAGATGGTGAGAACAGAAGACAGGATTTTATAAGGAGATTTTATAGTTTCTATAAAAATAACACCATTTCCATGGTTTATAGAAGACATGAATCTCTTTTTTTTATGGAGAATAAATCTAAATTTTTTTAATATCCTAAAAGGACTTGTTCCCTAAATTCAGGTGTTGCCCACTGCCCTAGTGCTGTGTAGGATAAGCCACTGTGAGGACCAGAATGACTGTTTCAGGGAGGGGTCATTCTGTTAGGAACAAAATTCCGGGTAGACGGCTGTGTTCCCACCTCTCTCAAGGGGCTGTCAGCAGTTTGGTGGTTCTGAGGAAGGATCATCACCCTTGTCTGAGAATGTGCTGATGGGTTTCCCGGTGCCAGTGGGCGCCCACACCCATGCTCCTGAGCACCACTAACTGGGCTTAATGGGCTACTAAAAACAAACATGAAGTTGGGAAGATGTGTTCAGGAACATATGAAGGAAATTGAGGGATGGGTATCATTGTATACTTGTACTAACTTCTCAGAAATGAAGAATTTAAAACCTGCTGCTCATTCACCAGCCTATTATCTAAGGTTCTAAGTAGAAACATACAGCACTCTAGAGATGTAAAATAACTCACCATCATTTTTAAATTATTTTTTTTTCCTGCTGGGCGGTAGTGGCTCACACCTTTAATCCCAGCACTCAGGAGGCAGAGGCAGGCGGATCTCTGTGAGTTCGAGACCAGCCTGGTCTACAGAGCTAGTTCCAGGACAGGCTCCAAAGCCACAGAGAAACCCTGCCTCGAAAAACCAAAAAAAAAAAATTATTTTTTTCTGAAATAAAACTTAAGGCAATTTGATTAAAAATGGTATCATTTATATTCTTTCTCATTTCCACACTGAATGAAGAACTAAACAGTCTCTTTGACCAAATCAATAAAGAAAAACTAGAATCTTACATTACTGCTTTACAATATAGTATTCTTACTGAAGTAGAGAGAGCACAGTTGGAGGTAGCTATAAAAGCTACCATAATAAATTATCATAAACTTAGTAGCTGAAACAAATTTATTCCTTACAATTCTTTATTGCAAAAGTCCAAAATTGGTATCATGGAGCAAAAATGAAGATGTGGGCAAAGGCTCTGGGCTTGATCCCTTTACTTCCTCACTCCAGCTTCTGCATTTTCTCCACACTCAAAGGCATGCACAGAGGTGCCCCACTCTGCCCCAGTAGTATGTGTTTTGCAGAGTCAGTGCTCAGGGATTGACCACTTATTTCCCAGTAGGAATCCCTTGCTTCTCCACAGCTGTCTCCTCCTGCTGGCCTGTCCGCACTGTGGCAGCTAGGTTTGCTTGAGGAGCCAGAGCTTGCATTTCTTGTCCCTGTGGACATGCTGAAGCTTTCAAGTCTGCTCATTGGCACTGGGAACAGAGCCACCTGTCACACAGCTGGGGGACCGCAGCCTTCAGATTCTCCAGCTGTTCCAGCAACTCTTTCTTCTTTCTGTGGCCGTTCTGAGCCTTGAGCTTGGCCACAGCTGTAGAAGTGGCTGCCACCTGCCGTTTGCTCTGATGGCCTCTTCTACTTCTAAGGGCACTTGTGATTATATGGAGTCCACTCAGATTGGCAACCTTCTTATTGGCTACCATCATGCCTTTTGCTGTATGATACAACACATATGTATTTGTCTTGTTTCTCCTACCCCCTTATCTACACACACTGTCCCCCAGTGCACCAGGAAAGTGTTCAGAAGTGGAAATCTAGAACTAACTAGCTTCAAGCTGCAACAGCATGTAACTTATTGTTCTATGTATGTTCTGAAAAATGGAATCTGTACTAATTTGTAACTGTACTTTAATCTTGTGTCTTCCCTGGGAAAGCCTGGTTGTAAAGCAGGATGAGGATGTCAGAGTTGGAATGAAGGAAACAATTTGAGCATTAGTATCAACTCCACCATTTACTTCTTGTATTGCCTGTGCTATTCACTTACGTTTGGCTGAATCCATTTCCTTACTTCAGTTTGAATTGCTTTTTAATACTGGGGTTCATGCCTGGGGCCTTTTGCATACTAGGTAAGCACTGGACCATGTGTGTTATGATTGTAAAATAAAGTGTTATGATTGTAAAATAAAGCATTTGAACTGGATTATTTCTTAGTTACCCTCAAACTTTAATGTCACTACAGTTCTAGATGACAGCCCAGTGGGGTTATAGGCCCAAAAGTCCCCCTAAAGTCCATAGGAGCCTTCCCTACATTTTGGTATTTTTATTTTTGCTTTTCACCAGAAAGAGAGGAGAAGGGGAAAGAAGTGGACCATGAGAAGCCTTCGGCCTGACCAATCACCCCTGACTTCAAACTGAATATGATGCCCAGCAGGTGATTGTTCCCCTCACTGGTCACTGTGTGACTGCTGACACCAAGTGCAGCAGCACACAAGTCAAAGAGCACACAGCGCTCCACTGCCACTCTAGTGGCGCACAGGGCTACCTGGCCGCCAGATTCAGATTAGAGCCATAGTTCTCGCCTTCTATTCTACACATCAAGTTTATCCCCACCCCACACTCCCGCTTATGAGTATGACGGAATAGTTATTATCATGATTAAGTCATATTTCATGACAGTTTTCTTTAAGAAGGGGAAATTATCTTTGGTGGGCTGATGTAATCATGTGAGCCCTTAGATAGGGCTGAACTGCGGGGACTCAAGGGAGAATCTCCACTGATGCCTTTAAAGACAACTAGGTCACTAGGAACAGAAAGAAGAAACAAGAAAACAAAGATTTCAGTTTCTCCAGTTACAAGGAACTGGATTCTACCAACATGCTAAATCATCCTTTGAAGCGGATTCTTTTCTAAATCCTGCAGATGATAGCTCAGAGACTCAGAAAGCGAGCAGAGAACCGGTTGGCTGTGCCTATATCCTCAACTACTGAACACAGAACAAGCACCACCCACTTGCTTTCTTCTACAGACACAGAGCAAAGCGCACAGAGGAACACAATGGCATCCCAGGTGAGCGGGATGGGATTTTTAAAAGGAAAGTTCACTCGGCTTCCTCTCCAGCCTCACTTGCCGTCCTCACCATGAAGTCCTTTCACTGAATGGAACTGGAAAAATGCAATTTTGTCAGATTAAAATCTTTCCTCTTATCACTTAGAATTATCTTTCTTTCCTCCCTTACTGTTGTTTGAGATGCAGAGATGTATGGATCTTGGCTAAGGTAGACACATGTTTGAGCTGGAGAATCAAATCAAAAAAATACAGATTTCAAGAATTAAAGAAAACTCTGTATATTTTAAAGTAACTCAGATATGTTCCATTCATTGCATCTAGCTGTCTGGAAACAAGTAACCTTGACATAACAGCCGAAGAAGAAGCTGTGTGGACATAAATGCCCAAATGCGTTCATATCTTTTATCAATAAACACTACTAGAATGTAATGCATTTGAATTCATGTTTTTCCTGTTGGGACCCAGCATTCTGTCTTCGGCTTCCTGATCCCGCAGCTGGATCTCATTACCAGAGCAGGGTGTACCGTGAGAAGCATGCCGAAACTTTTCAGACTACAAAAGAGGATTGCCGTTTGTGAATTGATTGTCTAGGTTATGCAGGTTGGCCATTGTATGGTTGTGCAATGTGGTGTGAACACTACTGTATGCTTGCTAATAGCACCACCTAGGGTATTTAGTTAAACCTCTTTTGCTTATAGTCTAAAAGAGAAAGGAATTGATGTGGGGTCGAAAAACATCAGTTTGGAGCTTTGTGGTTGAGGGTGTAGAGAATGCTCTTCAAAAAATGTAACTTTAGGATGTCTCATGGTTAATTTAGAAAATAATGCTGTCCCCAGAAGAGCTTAATGGTCTTCTTACACTATGCAAGTGAGTGAAAATACTAGAAGGCAAAGATTCACATGCAAAGCTCACCATTTAAAATCCATATTTTCTGCCTTTGGGAAACGATTGAGTTGGATTAAATCTTAAATTTAGATTTAAGCAAATGTGAAGAATAGGTTTTAGAAAACAGGTTATGAATATGACCACAACTGTGAACAGAATCAGGATAAACCTTTTAATAAAAAGCAAGGACAATGAACAAGAATTTTCAAAGCTTCAAATCCGGCAGTCCAGGTGACCCAGCATTGAGCTTTCACCAGCATTTCCCAGTGTCTTTCCGTACTAAAGCCAACACTAAAGAAAAGCTATAACTAAGTATATCTTTATGGGCTTCAACTTCTTAGACCTCTATCTTTTCTTTGTGTGTAATTATGCAGAGGGAAAATACTACATGCTCAGATGAAATGAAGGACTTCAGCTTATGCCCACAGGACCTTGTCAAGTAGCCAATGACTTGCCCTTTCATTGTGAGTGACTAATATCAATGTTGCTCTAAAGAAAGACACTTTTCATAATCACCCAACAATCCGCTAAGTGAAAACATGTGCACAGGCTTAGGCGCAGCCTGCCAGGGGTCTCTACTGAATGGGAAACAGGTGCTCACATTCTGTGCCACGTAATACCCCATTTACCCCAAGTCCAAAGGTTACAGGACTAATAGCTGCCTTGTGGCAACCAGCGAAAGCAAGACATTGGTCCCGGTGGAACATCTGGGACATATTTTACATACTTGCAACATATGCTTCAGGTTCAATTAAAGTGAGGCTTTGGCACATTTATTAATCTTCTTTGCTTTTATCCTATAAGAGGACCCATTGACCTGACCCCACTACTATACATATGAGAAAACAGACAATGAGAGCTAGAGGCCAGTACCTGTTCGTGTGGAAAAAACATATTTGTTTTTCATGAAATTCCATTATGCATACAAACTTTAAATGGAGCAACCAATGAAAATTTTAAAACAGGAAATAACTCTTGTCCCATTCAGACACATGGATAGCTAAGACTTACAACGTGTGCTCTGTGAGAGCCAAGCCAACAGAGAAGCTTGTGAGTGGATGCCTGTAGGATCCTTCCTTATTTTCACTTTTCTAGTCTAAGAGAGCTTCAAAGTTTTTTGCTACACTTCAGATTTTCTTTTAGGTTTAGACACCATTTTCCTACTATCGGTTTCACTATGACCAATAAAAGGGAGGACCTGACCCTTATATATCACTCAAACAAAGGACTGCTGATGAAGAGCAGCCCACTGTGAAAGCACACAACTTGCCTCTATCAGCTACAAACAACTTCAGTTGAATTCACACAGTGACTGGAGCCCTCCCTTTCAGTCTACTTTGGTAACTGATCTGAAAATCTGTTAGAAGTTGGGTGTCAATTTCAGACAGCCAATCACTAGCTCATTATGTATACATACAGCTCCTGAGAGTTGGCATTGCCATCCAGATGTGTTCAATCAACATCTGTGTTTTGGTGAGCTGGTTAACCACGGATGTCTATTTGTTGCCTATACCTAAGATCTTCTCTATTTAAAAAACTGAACAAGAAAGG
This sequence comes from Ondatra zibethicus, assembly GCA_004026605.1. Taxonomy (NCBI): domain Eukaryota; kingdom Metazoa; phylum Chordata; class Mammalia; order Rodentia; family Cricetidae; genus Ondatra; species Ondatra zibethicus. Next base: position 24,974 of record PVIU01014102.1, on the reverse strand, counting down.
GAGAGACACACACAATACCAACAAACTGGTTAAAAATGTATGGGTTGACTTGCTGCAGACACATGGAAGTAGTCGACTTCACTGGAGTTCCTATTCATTAGCATTTCTAGGGAAACGCCTGCTGCTGGGATGGGTCTTTATGGTGCCTTTAATAATAAAGCAGCAACAAGCAAGAAGAGCCATAAGTGGACAGCAGCTCAGTCTTTAGCACAGAGAAGTGGTGATTCAGAGTCAGCATGTTGAGTTAAAGTATAGGCTCTCCACAGCTCTACAACTGACCTTAACAATAAATCAGACATTTACTGCCAGGACTGTATGCTCATATTATTGGACTTAAAAAATGTGTGTGTGTGTGTGTGTGTGTGTGTGTGTGTGTGTGTGTGTGTGCAGAGAAGAGATTTTGTTAGGTTATTTTCATCAGGATACTAATGACTGTATGAGGTACAGGAGAGAAATCCCACATAAAAGCTCATTCAATTTAAAAGCATGTGAAGCATCATGAGAGGAAAGCAGAGAAGAAGCATGGGTGTTTCCATTCGACTAAAACATCAAATGTTAGTCAGGAAACAAAGATTGTGAGGCAAAGTATTCAGTGTGACCTTTTCCCCCTTTGACATTTCAAATGCTTGCTTCCAACACAAACTCCTATACTGGGGTTTAACTATGAATCTCTTCTGGAATGGAAGGTCAAGGACATAAATTGAGATGCTCTGTTTTTCTTCCTTCAAAAAAAACATCATGGCTTACTGTAACAATGGTGAGTTTTGGGTGGAGATCAAAATCTGGTTTTGTATGCTAAATAATGTGCAAGTAATTAATATTTTCTCCCTGCCTCCTGGTTTCATGTTTAGATATGGTAACTTTAATATCTAAAATTGACCAGAAATCACAGTGCCTGAGAGTTTCTATTCTGCTGGCTGGAGAGAGCTGTTGTCCTGACCCCAGCCACCTCTGTGGTGGTACAAGGTCCTATTCATCTCTCCCTCTCCCCAAGAAGCCACCAATGCAAACAAGCCAGAGATTCACTGCTGTTTACCGTGCCACGCCGACTAGCAAAAGAATTGCAAGTAAGTCTCGCCAAAGGCCTTTCGTGACGGAGGAGGCACGGGGACATTGTAAGTCTAGGCAAGGCAGTGAGCACAGTTATTTAAATGTCCTCCCAAGCACGTCATACACGTGTTCTTTTGCTGAGCAATTCTTTGAAAATTATAGATGACATTATCCATGTCCAATTCACGCAGGATACTATTTTTTCATGCCTGCCTCCTTCCCCCAAAGCATAGACTGATTTGTAACACTCAAGATAGGACAAATTTTTGCCCTTCAGAAACAGTTGTCAGTGCTATTATCTTCACAATAGCTATCGAGTTCCAGACAAGCTGATTTTTTTTCTTGCAGAAAAATATTTGACCCAGCTCTGGACAAAAGCAGAGAGGATTTATAGCCATTTCTTCCTCTTTGCAACACGCAGTGGTATTGTTAGGATGATAAACAGCTCTGTCCAATTTTCTGGACTCAAACCCTTCAACTCCTTTTTCAACTGTCTGTGGAAACAGTGTCATGTCTGCATCTCCCACAGCCAGTACGCAGCGCTGGGAAGATAATTACCTTGTCATCTTTGTCGTCCTCCTCCTCTTCGTCCTCTAGCATGTCCTCCACGACCTGCAGACAGAAACACAGGTTGTTCTTGTGCTCTTAGAGGAAAAAAATTTGTTCTGTCATTGTGAACCCTTTGGAAATGAAAACTTTATTAACATTTGAGACACATGCTCTGAGAGCAGAAGTTTCATTGAGAGCTGAGGATTAGGAAAGTGCTCAGCCATTAACTGAGTCAGGGACCAGAAACTGAGTCAGGAGAAGCCCATTCACGTGAAGCGTTTGGTGTCAAAGAATCTGCAGTGCACAGAAGGTGAACTAACGTGCATTGCAGGCTGCTTAACGTCATGACATTTCCTCCTTAGCGCTTCTGCTGCCTACCTGTCTCAGTCAGGCATCTTAGACGTGCACTGGATAACGAGGCATGAAGAACCCTTCTATTTCTTCTAATTTCTGTTTTGCCCAACTATAAGACAAAAACTGTCTCTGCTAATTGATTCACACTGGTGGCCTGTGGCATAAAACTAACTATGAATATCTTTAATGGCTCAAATTTTAATTCTGATGTATAAAATTCTGATGCATAAAATCAACTCTTGACTGATTTGCTCTGAGTCCTGCTTTCTGATTTTGTGGGTTACCTGAAATATTTCTTTTATTTCTTTGTGATTTTTGTAAGAATAATGAATATATATTAAGATTATTCCATAATTAAATGTAATTAATAAATATAAATTACATTGTCAAATATGCATACCTTAAATTTTTTTTCTTAGAGACAGAGTTTCTCTGTAGCTTTGGAGCCTGTCCTGGAACTAGCTCTTGTAGACCAGGCTGGCCTCGAACTCAGAAAGATCCACCTACCTCTGGTGGTAGGTGCTGGGATTAAAGGCGTGCACCACCATCACCTGGCTTAAAAATATTTTTATTTTATTTTATGTGTGTAGGTATTTAGCCTGCATTTATATTTATCCACCACTTGTATGCCTGCTGCCCTTGGAAGCCAGAAGCAGGTGTCAGATTCCCTGGACTGGAGTTGCAGATGTTGTGAGCTGCTGTGTAGATGCTATGGAACTATCCTGGATCCTCTGAAAGAACAGCCAGTCCTCTTGACATCTGAGCCATCTCTCCAGCCCCAATATACATATTTTTTAATGGAAAAGTTATTTTGTATTTGACAAAATTTTTTTTATTTCCTTTGGTCAATATGTGATTTGAGGATAGTAAATGCAGCTTTCTGAGGGCCAGCAGGGAGTTTTAGGGCTGTAGGGTTACATAATAACTTCCTGGCCAGCTTGGGTTACACATGAGTCTCTGCCCTAACAAACAAACAAACTAGAATTTCACATTGTAAATAAATGTTTTCCCACAATAACATGCACATGTGTATGCACTCTGTGCAGAAATCAAAAATAGAAAACTCCTGGGAGGTATTTTTCAGGTAAGTCTCAGAGGACTATAATTACATAGGATGTAAATTCTGTATAATTTCTAATTCACATGCTGCTTTTTCTAATATAGTTTGAATGTCTCAAAATAGAACGGGCTGAAACAGAATTATCAAGTACTTTGAAAATTTTCTCAGCAAACTTTTGATGATGACGGTACCAAATCCTTTTGTGTGACTTTTTGAAACAAAACAAAATTAAGACTATAATGCCGTGGAATTGCATAAACTGCAAGAATTCCCAGATATTTTCTCTCAAGTCTTCTAAAAGCCTTGTGTGACTTCATCAAATAACTCAAACACAAATTTCCAGTTCATATGAACCAATGAATAACCAAAGACATCTGAAAATCCCAGAACTCTTCCCAATTTAATGCCATATTCTACATCTTTGTTAAAAAGTAGGACTTGTGGCCTTCCTGTAGAATAGTGACCCTCAGAAGGACCCCAGCCAGACAGTATATTGCTTGTAATATGTGTTGAGAAGGTCTATCACCTGGGGGACATGCAAGTGACCCAGGCTCCACAAAAAATCTGCATTTATTATACTCTCTACCGTATTACACTGCTCAGAAGTATTTGTTCTCAATCCCTTGTCCAGGGTGAACAGGAAGAGGGGCAAATGCACCGAGACTCCATCAGCACGCACACCAACCCACGGAGCTTAATGAGGAGCTAGCAGATAAGCCTTCATGAAGACTTGTAGTTTTTTCCTGTTTAAAGCATTCACCATATAAATATTTTCCATACTTATATGTCAAGGTGACAGTTATGGTGATGGATGATAGGACATTCAAATCAAATTACTTGCGATGTAGATTAGATTTCATCAAGAGAAATCACTGAACCCTCATGAGATTGTTTTTAATGACTTTATGCTACAAATAAAGAATAAAATTATCTTACAAAAATTTATACTTAAATAAAAGACTTTTTCTTTCATTCTTTTTTCTTCCTGTTTTGCTAAGGTTGGTCATCAAAAGTCATATTGAATACAAGAAGAAAAAGAACTCAAACAATGCTGAAACTAGTTGTAATTAAAATGTGTTATTATAGGGTCTGGGGTGGTTGCTTAGCGAGTACAATCCTGTATTCAATACCCAGCACCAGAAACAAACTGTATCCTGTTGTTGGTTGTTTTACTACTCTTTACTTGTTTGGGGGGAGGGGGGCTGTCACCCAGCTCCCAAATAAATACAAACACAGAGATACTTTTTCTTACTTAAGAATGCCTGGCCTTAGCTTGCCTTTTTTTTTTTTTTTTTTTTGGTTTTTCGAGACAGGGTTTTGCTGTAGTTTTAGAGCCTGTCCTGGAACTCGCTCCTATAGACCAGGCTGGCCTCGAACTCATTCTGGGATTAAAGGCGTGTGCCACTACCACTCGGCCATAGTTTGACTTTTTTCTAGCTAGCTTTCCTTAATTTAAATTATGCCTTCTATCTTTGCCTCTGGGCTTTTACTTTTCTCTATTTCTGTATACCTTTAATTACATTTTACAACGTGGCTGCTGTGTAGCTGTGTAGCTGGGCCCTGATGTCCTCCCCCTCCTTTTCTCGTTCATTCTTCTCTTCCCAAATCTGTCCTTCTATTTATTCTCTCTGACTGCCAGCCCCCTGCCTTTCCTTCCTCCTGCCTCACTATTGGCCATTCAGCTTTTTATTAGACCAATCAGGTATTTTAGACAGGCAAAGTAACACAGCTTCACAGAGTTAAAAAATGCAACAAAGAAGAATGCAACACATCTTTGCATCATTAAAATAAATGTTCCACAGCATAAACATCTTAAAATAATATTCCACAATGGCATCCTATCTCATCATACCTCACTTCTGGAAGGCCAATATGACAGATTATGTCCTGAATATTGCAAACAACATAGTAGTTGTTGAAGAAACATTTTTAGTTGGATAAATAGGTAAATTTATAAATAGGTAAATCTGGCTGTCATAGCCTCGTGTTTGTCTTTGTGTTTGTGGTGTCACCTTTCCTGCCTCAGTCTATCAAGTACTGGAGCTCCAGACCGCATCACTGCGCCTAGCTCCGGGATAATGTTTGGATCAGCCCTATGGTATAGCATCTACCTTTTTTCACACAGCTGACCTAGCTCACTTGGAACGACAAATATAACCAGTGACGCAGATGAATAAAGGCAAATGATCAATTTTTTTTTCAGAGTGGCTTGGAGAAGGTGCCATCTGCATCTAGTCATTAAGATCTAGAGATCATCACTATCAAATTAATTTTCAAAATTTTCAAAATATGAAAAATAAACCATATTTTACATATTTTACAAATGATATTGTGCTCAGTGTGACTCAAGAAAGTCTACAGAATCAGGCTCTTTTGCAAAACCCAAACTGTTATTACCTTGCCCGAGTGGGTAATTGGCTCCATGAAATTACTCTACAAGTGTGTAGCCAGAACCCCCCAGCACAAGCATTGGCTTCCCATTGGGCAGAAGAGAGTTGTGTTGTGTGCTACCAAGGGCTCCTCTCTTCTGTGGTCTTTGTCACATCACAGGCATTTACACACAGGATTTATAAGACAGCTGATGGTTTCCTATTGATTTCCATACGTAACTCCAGGCTGTACCCCAGCAGCACATGTTGTTTAGGTGAAGCTTAAAATTCTTTGAAAATCTTGATGGTCACAGCCTGTCTGACAGTGCTGATTAAGGACTCAGTGAGGTTATGTGTGCAGTCTCAGCACACTTCCTGCATCAAAACAAGTACTCAAAAATGTCCCAAGAAACACAAATCGGGGCATAGTATAGGTATTGAGGACTGCAGCTTGAAGTCCTGATGGATTCACAACTAATCCTTGGGCATTAGTGACTTGGTGGATAACCAGCTCCGAGGGCATATGGAGCTTCAAGCTGTAATGTGCTTTCCGACACAGCCCAGGCCACGGAATGAGCACAGAGTCCTCAAGATGAGTTAAAAACAGTAAGTTCTGAAGCACTGAAGTCCATTTAATGACTGCACAAAGTCTTAGCCTTCCCACATAACTCGAACAACAGCCTGCTATTCAAAGGGAGTGTTGGAGCTTTTACACGTAACTAAGGAAAAAAATTAGAAAACAAGAGTCCTAGCCTCAAATTTCAGGATTTCCTCCCCAAATAAAACCCAATAAGTGCTGCATAGTTCATTTAAGTACTAAAAAATCAGTAGCCCCAAATTTGTAAGCATTAACTTTATCATACCACATCACACCACACACAGGGGAAGAGAGAGGGAGGGGGGAGAGACTGTCTACACCACAGCACAGCACACATGGGGCAGAGAGAGGGAGGGGGAGAGACCGTCTACACCACACATGGGGCAGAGAGAGGAAGGGGGAGAGACCGTCTACACCACACATGGGGCAGAGAGAGGGAGGGGGGGAGAGGGAGACTATTTCAAACATTTCCTTGTCCTTTAGAGGAAAAGGAAAAAGAATGAGAAGAGATGCATTTGTTAGAAAAGATACATATGCTGGGTTGGATTTCCCCTCTTTTTCCTAATAGGGGTTCTCTAAGATAAGATCCAGAATTCTTTTTCCAAATTATGCTTTCTGATACGTTGCTCGAAAGCAAGTAGTATTAATCAAACAAAAGGAGGGCACCAGGGAAATCAGAAAGATGTAGCGCAAGCAGTTAAAAGCGACACGACCTTCTGTGATGTTGCTTGTCACAGACTTCTATGCCACACGCGGGAGGAAGGTCTGGAAGAAAACTGATTCTGGGCACTGTTCCTTGACTGTAATACTAATAAAGATGACATTTAAACCACACAGGCAGCCCAACACAGTGTGAGAGTCACACTACAGCCAAAGAGCAAGCAGATAGCATTATTTTTAAAAGGATAATATTTCCTCTTCCATATTCACTATTTCCTGAAAATTTGTCATTAGCATATATAATTTAATATGTACATTTAAAACTCCCTTTTCAAAGTAAAGCCAAGCTGTATCTATAGAATCTATATATTTTAAGCAGGTAAAGGGACATTCTTTAAATAATTGGAGGATTTTTGTTGTATCCAATGCAGTGGGATATTTTATACATTGCAAAAATTCAAATTTTATTTGGCTGAATCATTAAGGATCCGATAATACAAATAAAAGGTATGTCTAATTATTCTACAAATAATCGAGAGATGCGATGGAGACGGCTCTGAAGAACAGAGAAAAATTAGAAATCAGTGAGTTTAGTTAACTCTGCTATTGAAGTCTCCACAGGCTGGCAGTGAGAAATAGTGCATTATGATACCCATTTAGGGTGTGCATACATCTAAGGTGTCAAGAGGACATCTAACAATTCCTGAAAATTATAAAAACATGCATTATTATTTTTCTTAGGAATAATGTTGTTGCCCTATTTAAAAGCCTTTACATTTAAAAAAAGCAAAAGAAACTGGGTGATATTCACCTTTTTAGCATTAGACAAATGGAATCCTTAATTGTCCCAAAGATAGTGCTGACACAAGTAGTCTCTTTTTTGTTTACGTGTCCTTGGAGACAATCTTTGAATTAAATGTATGATTTGCTAGGCTCAGAAACAATAGTTACACAATTCAAATGTTTTGAGTCCAACAGTCTATAAAAAACCAATACATTTAAAGAAATCACTGCTGGCCAGATGTACAGTGGCAATGTTAAGTATTAAAATAAGAAATTGGTCAGAAGTTTTGGGTTTAATTCCATACTTAAAATCCACAGTGACTACAGATGCTTGTATTTGGTTCCATTACAGGACATGTGCCCATTTCCTGCCATTGCAGAGAGTGACATACTAGGGGAGAGAAGAATGTTTCACCAGGGCCTGGATTTTGTTTAGATCAAAGAAATGCATAAGCCCAGCTGAGCATGCATTTCTGTGCCAATGGACTTATTACAGGTATATGTGTAATAGGAAATTATAGGGATTGAGAAAGTGCACAGAACCACTTAAATTATTTTGGATTTGAGAGTACCAGAGTTCTGGCTGAAGACTTCTGTTGTCAATAAGGTCATTACAGATGTGCATGGGCAGATACCTTTTTACTGTTGGACCCCTGTTTCCTCCAAAATGTTTGAGAAGAAATTTTACAGAATGAATGTAACAAATGAACTACATACATGAATTATGAACTGTTTGTGAAAGTGATGATGCATAAAGAGCTCTGAAACTGTTTCGTCCGAGCAGTTCTCAAAGCACGCGAACGTATGATGACTTCCTAGTTTGATTCACACTATGAAGGATTTGACCTTGAAGTGTTTCAGCTAATAGTCATCAAGATAACTGGAGGATTAGATGTAATAACAATTGCAGTGGTAGCGTGCCAGTGAAGCTGGATGGATTGCAACACAAACGGCAGCCGAGAAAGCAAAGCATTTAGCACTCATTGTTGAAAAACTTCCTGATGTTTACAGAGACTCAAAGACAATTATTTCTTGGAGACTGCATTTCTGTGGCCCGTTTTGGGAAGTGCCATGTTGTAATTGAGTCTGGTTCTTAATAGGAAGGATGGCTTTAACGTGGGTATCAGATGACTCCAGATTCATGCCACTGATTATGTACAGCCTGTATTCCGCACCATCGACAGCACTCTTATTTGCAGTATAATATGCTTTGCTGGAAGGCACACGGACAGTAAATTTGTTTGACTGTCCAAAAGGATACAACCTTTCATTCTCCTAAGTGGTGGTTTATCTTAATATGCAGTCCTGTCCACTAGGAAAGGCTAAACAATAGCTAATAGAAATTCTATAGCCAACATAAGCATATTAAATGAATTTCTCTTCATATTTCGTCCTGGTATCTTAAATGTTCATTCTTACAAAGCACTGTGAGAATTCTAGTGTTTATTTGAACTATGTCTCCATCTAAAGGATTCAGAATGTACTGTATTTTTTGCTTGCAAAGAATTTTTGGTGTCTTTGGGATAATGTGTGTTAATTCAGCTGAACAGGATCATAGGGTGACCATTAACCTGTAACGCACTATTAAAATTATGTCTTCTTGAAAGTGTTATTTGCCAAATTACAGTAAGGTGTACAAAAGGCCAAACATTTTGAATTGTTTAACGTGGTTTTCAAGTAAAATTAAAAGTGAACTTATTAATCTGTTTGAAAAGACAGTATTTTTTAAGTAAAATATTTTGTTCATAAGTAATAGAGTTCATATAAAAATGCCATTTTCTTAAATATCTTTGTTAAAAACCAAAGTTATCCACACCATTTTAACAGGAAGGGCATAATATGAAATGTTTCAAACTTGGAAACAACCTTAGTAATTTTTGTGCCTTTTAAAACTCATGCAAGCTCCGTGTTATTTAACGGTTGTGCAATGCAAGAAGAGGGGCTTGTCCTGCCACCTGAACACATACGCCCTTTCTCTAACTCTGAGAAATGCTTGAGAACACTAAAGCTACATTAGGCCATTTCTATTTTAAGCAAATGCATAATTTAGCACATTGCAGCACAAATAAATACTCCATATTTGAAACATTTGGGCTCTATAAGAAAAACATTTGCAAATAAAGCATTTCTCTTAGAGCTTAATATTACCAAAATTTTGGATCTACTGAACTCTTATGAGAATTCTTAGTATCTATTTTAAGCAACATGTTGAGTCATGGAGGGAGCAGGTGGAATGAGCTGTGTGTTCAGGGAAAAGATTCTGATATTAAGTTTTTTCTTTTGATAATTTTCACCTAGAATGTTTTAAAAACTGAGAACATTATGTCAGAATATCCAGCTTTAAAAATGAAGCATGTTGATGCAAAATCACAATCCTAAGACTTCAATCCTTAACTTATGTATTTTTTCTATAAGTAATGATAAAAGTATTTTTAATTGATTTTTGTATAATAAGAATCATCTTTACAAAAGAAGGCCTAATAGGCTTGGATGTACATTTGGATTGAAAAGAGCATGTGCAGTAAATGATAAATTTTAGCTTAAAAGCCTGAGCGAAAAGAATGTCCAGGAACCTCCCACTACCTGGTAATGCTCCTGAGCTTCCTGCAATAAGTCAGCCTCGCTTGAGGTCTCTCTGAAGCCTGCCTGGTGCACTCACCATTTCTGCTTTATGTAGTGTACTATGTGATTGCTAAATTAGTGCACAATGCATTTATAATATTTATAGTACCAACATTTAGTTAAATAACCTTTATGTAAGATTTATGTTGATTTTTTATTTCTCATTTAATGGCAAATTATGAATAGCATGTTTCATAAAGATAATTCTCCATTTAAATTCATCAGTCCATTAAATATTAAAATTATGTTTCTGATGCAATTGAGAACAAATTTGTCCAGCTTCAGTGATTATTTGCACTCATAAAAATTAGGCTTGATTAATAAAATTTAAATGCTTGATTAAGTTGACATTTTCATGTTCCATTCTGATTTATTAAAATTGCCCATCTCCAGGCCTGGTGTGCTGGCAGAGGAATTCCTTCCCCTTCTTCTACTGGACCCGTCTTTCTTGAGGCTTTTAGGAAAGGGGGTTTTGTGGATTTTATGGTTGTTTCAGTGAAAAGTTTGTGTTAACTTGTGGTGCTGCTTGCTTTGTCTATGCATAGTGCAGGTGCACAGGAAAGTAATCAACAAAAGTCTTCCTGGTATCAGCACTCTATGAGGATAAACTAAAAATGACATCATCTATAGCATTCTATGAGAATCCATCTTCAAGAAGTTTTAATCTGTCGATGACTTCCTTTGCTCAAATTTCATTATATGCTTTAATTTTTACCACTTGATGGTTTTTATTGGTATTAGTATATACTTCTTTATTTTTGAAGCACTCCAGGCTGATTGGGCACACAGGCAGTCTTACTATGACATCACCTATACTTCTGAAACTAAAAATGATTAATGGCTGTGGGGAAAAATACAATTTTTAAAGAAAGTCTTACTGTGTATTCCTGGCTAGCCTTGAACTTGAGACAGTCTGGGGACAGCAGGTATGGACTTCCGTGCCCAGTGACAACATTCTTCTCAGCAGAACTTAGAAGACAACATTTCAAGAGGTTGTCAAATGTAACATGTAAGCCATCCTTGGTACTCACAATGGCTTACTCTGTTACCTGCAAGGTGAGGTGACTAGCGGTCACTTACTGAGCATTTATTATGTGCTTGGTACATTGTGTTGGCTCATAGATCCCTGGAAGACTCCAACAATGTAGCTATTGTCCTCATTGCCCTGAAGAGAGAATTAAGGTGTAGAACAATGAATACATTTGTGTAGCTAACAGGTAGAAAGTTTGGAATTTAATCCCTGGATTTGTTAGTCTGTTTGGTCATTGACAATTGTAATGACAAATTATGCTGTATAATCAGTCTTCTCAACAAAGCAACAGTAGCAGAAGACTTGGTTATTTTTGAAGTGACAATGTATAATTGCTATTTTCCTTTTCCTATACGATTAAATATATTCAATAACAGCTGACTGATAATGCCTTTTAAAGTCTAATTTCAGTTCGGTCACTACCATACTATTCCAATTCCCCACATGGAAGGGTAGAAAAACTTACAAGCTGTATTATTGACAAATATACCTCATGAAACATTTAACAAATAAATACAAGATTCAGTGTAATTAGATCCCTAATAATATTGCTGATTCATTAGCATCTTCTATAAACTGACAGACATATCATTTATTTTTCACTTTAATTTTTTAATGTAGGTATTCAAGTCATTGGTAACTTCCTGAATCAGGCAATAAACATCTACCAGGACATAGTTCAGCTGTTAAGGAATGCGCTGAACAAGCACGAAGTTCTGAGTTCAGATCCCCCCAGAGCGTGTAAAAGCTGAGTGTGGTAGTGCACACCTGTGTCCCCAGTGTGGCAGCTGGGGGCAGTCATTGTGGGGAGCAGAGATAAGATGGAGCCCTTATCAACGGCTCATTGGCCAGCCCATGAGCTTCAGGTGAGAGACGAGAGACCATGTCTCCAAAAATAAAGGCAGAAAACAACCTTTGTCAGTTTGTGCCCACCCCCCCCACATATACATTTGACCACAAACATGCACATGTGCACATACATAGCCGTATTAACATTACATATACCACAGTCAGCCACACATATAACATACCAACAGAGTGCCCACCCCATACGTGAAATCTTCCGCCAAGACCACCCGTCCTGCAGGCCATGAGGACTGTGATGAAGAATGGATGGGCAGGCGGCCTCCACCTCATGTCCTTATTGCCGTATTGCTAATGGTTTGGTGTCTAGGAAAAGGACGAGGTGAGACCATCTGGAAAGCACGAGAATGGTCAACAGAAGCAGGGAATCCTTCCTGAGACCCACGAAATTGATTGGCACCCTCTCGTTTGTTTCTGTCTGGCCTCTCATCCCTCAATTAAAGAAGGCAGAATTAGGGAAACAGGCTGTTTGAAGCACGGATATTTTTTAAAAATCGACTCACACGAGAAAGAACCCTTGAGTGAAACAATCTGACAAACCCTCGAAGTGGTGCATTCTTTGGTCACACGAGAGGTTTTGAGGGACTTGATGCTCCAGTGCCTGTCTAGGACTCCAGTGCTTTCCATAAAGCTTTCATAAATCAGAAACCATAAGGCAATGCTTTCAGATTTCCTCCACTGGCCAAGACACTTTATTTGGTGCAAACAATGCTGGGTTTCAAGGAAGAACTCATTCTCTATAAGTTTAGGCACCTCTGCCTTATTATGGTCCCTAGAACCAGAGCAGCCAGGAAGAGTTCAGGTAGGTGTTGGGGGGACTAAAGTATGAGACCAACTATATCTTTTCAGACAACTGCCACTAACTTTAAACTCTCAAATCTCTTCCGAATCTGATAGTCTTAAAGAGAGACCTGTGCTTCCAACAAGGAGATCTTCAGAAGATTGCCTTTAAAAATAGGAGTGTTGCTTCGCCATCGTTTTCTGTGTGAACGCACATGTCACGTACAGGTAACACTCATCTCCCACTATTCTACGGTTTTATCTTTTCAATTTTAAGTTTAGCTGCAGTCTGAGAATGAAGTAAAAGGCAAGCTTCAAGAAGAGAAAGTATTAAAGGTAAATAGAGTCTCAGTAAGGTAAAAAGGTCAGGTTCAGGAGTGGGGCAGAAACTGCAGATCCACAGACATCCACGTCCAATTTCTTTACACGTGCAGCACACACATAGTCATTATGGGGAATCTTTTAACAATCTGCTTATTGCACACAAACACACCTAATGTATCCAGGTGTTTGATTTGGTTGGTTGCTCATCCAGTATGTCATAAACTGATCCACGAAAGGGGCACAACTTACTTATCTTTGATTGTTAATGCTGTCAAATTTTAAAGAATTTTTGTGTAAATGTATACAACTTTTGACTGGGAAATAAAAGTAAAGTATTTGTTTATTTATCAAACATTTTTATTTTGGCACAAGGTTTGTCTATGAACCTCAGGCTGGCCCAGAACTCACAGCAATCCACCTCAGCCTCCTGAGAGCTAGGATTACAGAATGAGCCACAATTCTGAAATCATCAAGTGTTTTTTGAGCAACTATCATGCTGCAACGTCTCAGAGATCTTCCTCTGTACTAGAATTAAATGTAACCATCACAGGGTGGTAAGAGAGACTCATAATGAACCAATGATTACAAATAGCGAACTATTGCTTTTTCTCTTTATTTTTCTTTCTATTTTGGTCTTGAGGTTTCCAGGAGTAGCCACAAGCCATGATACTTATTACTAGAAGAGATCTCCTGGGGGAAGACATGTAGGCACATACATGACTAGTGACATGTGTCAGTAGGTAGACACAATGATAGGGTGAAATGAAATTCATAAAACAAAAGAAATTCCTAGCTAAGTTTTCAGAGACAGTAGGAGGACTAGGGTGAGATGGAGGGCACAGAGACAGAGGAGCATTCAGTCAGAAGGTGGGACATATGAAATGAAGATAGGACATGTGTGATTATGTGTTTATTGGGAAATTATTACTGGATTAATTCAAAGAAACCACAGGCAAAGGCTGGAACTTGTTAATTTGATTCTGGTGTTAACTAAGTTGTTTTATTATGGTTAGCAGCTCTGGGATGTGTTGGGCTCAGGGTCTACTAGATGAAGAACAATCGGGCTATATTGCAAACAACCTTGGGAAGTGTGATAATTTGAATGTAATTGGCCCCAATAATCTTAGAGGAAGTGGCACAATTAGGAAGTGTGGCTGTGTTGGAGTGGGTGTGGCCTTGTTGGAGGAAGTGTGTCACTGTGGGGGTGGGCTTTGAGGTTTCCTATGCTCAGGATACTGCCCAGTGTCTCAGTTGACTTCCTGTTGCCTGCAAAATATTGGACTCTTAGCTGCTCCTCCAGCACCATGTCTGCCTTCATGCCATCATGCTCCCCATCATGATGATAATGGACCTCTGCAATTGTAATTGAGCCACCTCAATTAAATGTTTTCCTTATAAGAGTTGCCACGGTCATGGTCTCTTTTCACAGGAATAAAAACCCTGACTAAGACAGGAAGATACATTTTGACTAAACAAAGATGACCTGGAACTACTAAATTTCAAATAACATGGTTTAGGTCAAAAGCAGGTGGTTTGGCAGCAAATGTATCAGATGAATTTATGACAGAGATAAGAGAATGCAGAGGAGCTGTCTCACGCACGCTCTCGATAGCAGCTGATGATGTGGGAGGTAGAGAGGGAAACTACAAGAGGTCATCAGGTATTCTCCTGGAGAAAGGGCAGGTGCTACTGACCCAGACATATAATAGTCCTTTAGAAGGTGAAAATTATATTAAATACAAAAAATCTTCAAGATGAATGTATTTTGATCCAGAGGTCCTTTGACGGCTTTACCAGAAGATGATGCCCAAGTATACACTCAGGGTTTTCCTTACAGCATTAAAATGGAAACAAACAAACAAAAGCAAAAATAATTGAAGCAAATACTTTTTAAAAACAGTGTTTAATAAAAAAATATAGAATTTTTATAATGAAAACTACATAGACATTAAAAATCATGTGCTTGTTAGAAGGTTTTCTAGCAATAGAAAGGATGATTCTAGCTATGCTATAGAAACCTAAGTGTTGGTGAGTTAACAGTGCAACTGATAATATACACTTAAAAATATGTAGAATGAACAATAAAAGTTCATATAAGTAAATATAGTTTAAAGAAAAGAATAGAAGTATATGGAGTACAAGGAAATGTGGGAACTACAGACATGCTGTAATTCCCATGCTCTTGGTATTCTTTAACTCTTCGAACACCCCTAGGTGTGGGCAGCTCCAGCCTTACTGTTGGGCTGCTACACACACAGCTGAGAAGGAGCCCCAGAGCAAAGCCCCTGGCTTGTGTGACAAGATGTCAGTTGTCCTGCGTGCTCCCACGTCTGTGTCATGGCCTTTGGCTGCAGAGCCATGGTGCATTCTCTTAGACCTTTGTGGCAATGAGTCCGTGTTCCATGCACAGGGTCTACACGGCGCCCAGGACTCCGTGGGGCTGGCACCATGTTCATGTGTGACCTGCACTGCACATCTGTTCCACACAGAGCACCCACCCAAGTGCACCAGCTCTGCTGAAATCACATCTTACTTTAGTTCAGTTTCCTCGCCTGCCCAAAGGAGAAAGCAGCATTCTCACTTCCTGCCTTTTGTTGATTCTTTAAAGAGAGGGGGAGGTGCACATTCCAGGACACACGTCTAAAGGTCAAGGACAACCCCATCTTCTTTGAGGCAGGGTTTCTGTACTCTTCATTGTGCACAGCAGGCTAGTCAACCTGGGGATTCTCTCAGCCCTTGGCCCATCTCACTGTAAGAGCCTTGCAACCACAGATGTTCACACTGGGTTTTCCACAAATTGTGAGGATTCAAAGTAAGGCCGCACAGGAGATGCTCTGCTCCTGAGCCGTCGCCTCAGCCCTTCTTCCTGCCTTCCCATATGTGTCATGGAGACCAATGAGTTGCACACACAACAACAATAACAAAACCCAAACAAACAATTATGCCAGAATAAATAAAAGAAAAGCCTGAAGTTATGGCTCTCACTAGGAGACTTCCAAGCCATCCCTAATGACTTAGGGAACCCCAATACAGCACAATTGTCACAATCTGATTTTTATTTCAGGATGATATCCTTCTTCCTGGTCTTCAAATAAAAATTTCCAGATACTTACAGGGAATTCTGACAAATTAGAATTTTATTAGAAGCCTTATTGTTACCTGAAATTCTGATTTGATCAGTCATCTGTGATTTTTTAAGACTTATTTGTGTGTGTGTTTGCCTATTGAGTTTATGTCCACCATGTGCATGCAGGAGCCCAAAGAGGCCAGCAAAGGGTGTAGGTCGCTATGAATCAAAGCTGCTAGCAGTTGTGACTGAATCCTGGTTCCCTGCAGAACAGTAAGTGCTCTTTATCCATTCAGCTGTCTCTCCAGCTCAGGTCGTTGGGGCTTTTATTTGCTAAAGGTGTCATTCATAACTCTGGGATCAATCCTTTGGGCTTCAGTGTTAGAGTGTGAGGAAAGTCTTCACAGGGAAGGGAAATGTAACATTGTGATGACAGTAAAGGTGGAGGGCTGAGGGGAGCGACAGAGGTGTCAGGTGCGAATCCACGTGTTTAAGTACCACTCTACACTGTGAGTGATTAGCCTCTGAGACTAAGCACTCAGTGGACGTCTCTAAAAGTTTACAGGTTAGTTTGTGTGTGTGTGTGTGTGTGTGTGTGTACTTTTCTAGGGCATCTAAATAGTTCTAACAACCACCTTATGCTCAGGATTGCTTTGGGAACTAAAGGTCTGATTCTTTTCTTGGTCCTCCTCAGATTTTTGCAAGCTGGTAACCTCGGAAAAAGTTGAGAAAATTGCAGTTGAAATAAGCACAAAGAGAGAAAAGAGCGATCATCCATTTTTAGATGTGTTCAGAGACTGTATGACTCAGAGCCGCTGCCGTTAAGAGCACTGAAGATGCGGTCTTTTTTGGTACCAAGAGGCAAACACAGGAGACTTGTTTTCTATGTTACTTTCAGTGAATGATAAAACTCACTCATGTAGAACCTAGAGGTTCATACAAAGCGCTTCTGCCATGGTCCCCCTCTCAGCTCGGTTGTGGCCAGCCCCTTTAGGTTCTCTTAGACTCACTATTCCACAAATTCTAGTATTCCACCAAGGGCTGCTGTCTAGACAGGAGCATTTGACTGATTGGGACTCAGGACAGACACCATATGCTTCTGTGGTGACCAATCCAAATTTTCCAACAGCATTTCTTCCCTTCTAAGCTTTGTTTCTAGAAGTATTCTGGGCTTACATGGATCAGACCCAAGAAGAAAACAAATTCAGTGCTACTGTAGAAGGGAGAAGAAGAACTAATGCTTTGTCATCGGGAGGAACTAACTGAGCATTCCAGTATTTACTCCCGTTTGAATGAGGCAGACTTTGTCTCCATTTATGTCATAGTCATCCGGTGAGTCAGAGTGATTTCATTGATCTGCCTCACTCTTCAGTCTTTTTCATGCCACCATTGATTAGCAACTGAGACTGCTGTGTGGGAGGCATATCATGACAGTGGAGATGAATGTTCTTTTAAGGTGCAATTAAAAAATCCTGCTTGAAGAATGTTTGTATGCCAAAAAATTCCAAGACTTTCTTCACAACTGTAGAGGATATTCAGCTTTGTCTTACTCTTCCCATGCTTGCCTGGAGAGTAGAAAGTCGCTCCGCAGCCACAAACACTTCCAGAATGAATGACAGCACCTGGACTGGAGCAGATGTCTGGTATCATTCCTTGGGAAGTCACTGAGAAGCCTGTGAGAAGGAGTCTGTGGTTTCTGGGGTTCTGTGGAATGCCCTGGATCCCCAGAGATTCCCCAGGAAAGATACACCCAAGAGCACAGTACGAAAACCAGGCTTCAGAAAATAGTTGACTTGGTTTCACTTCACGTGGACCGTGCTGTCGAGATCATTGTTTATATTGCATTTCAATTTTCTCATTTATAAATTAGAGATAAAAGCATTTAGAACAATTTACTTGATATAATTATTGTAAAGAATGAAAAGAAGTGATGTCTCCAAAAGACTCAGCAGGATAACTGATGCATAGAAATTACTTAATGAATCTCTGCTCCATTTCTCTGGGTTAACAGTCAAACGTGGGGAGGAAGTCAATGAATGTCTATCAAGGTGCATGCTTGAGGGTAGAGTTAGTGCTACTGTCTTTGCTGTAACTCATGGGATAAATCTGCCTAGGGAGAAGTGGGATGTACCAAAATAGAGCTGAAAAAAGACGCATGGCTGTGGTTCAGAACACAATGGTGTGTGCCTTTGTGTAAGTTCTTTAGCTGTTTCCCTGTGGGTAAAGTAGACATTATGACCCCACAGAGTGTGCAGCAGACACTCATTCCCTTCATTTTCTGAGGCCTGGTCCCTTTTCTTAAGGGTGAGTTCCTGCAAATAAGTTTATTCCACAGGGATATTTTTCTTTAATTGCTCCATATGAGAGTACGGGATTGGAGAATTTAGGAGGACCCAACCCAATCAGCTTGTTCTCCAGAGAGATGACTCAGTAAGACAATGCCTATAAAGTGTTTCGCATAGCCCTTGAGATACAAACAAGAGCTCAGTAATTTTAAAATCCCAAATAAAGAGTATTGCTGGTCTCAGTTCTTCAACTGGTGACGGTTTTTGTGGGCAGTGCCTGCAATTTGGATAGGTGGTACCAGCCCAATAGGCAATGCAGGAGGAATTTTCCTCAGCTTTTGGAGTGACAGCTCGAACTAAGAAAGGTGGCATTTCTGTCTTTATATCCTTTCATGCCAGGGACATTTCTGAAAGACATACGTATTAAACAGGCTCCTCTGGAAAAGCCGAACAGTTCTTGTACTGCTAATTTTCACATCAAGTCCTAGACTAACTGGACTCAGACCTAGCATTTCTTAGTTTTTACAATTCTGACTGCGAAATATGTAAGGATGCCATTTCTAATACACCTCTTCCTGTGGGCACCATCAGAGTCTGCAGATTCACCCCCAGAAATAGCTGTCTGCTCATTCTGCCCTTACCAGGGTCTGCCTGGTAAATGTTTCTCCATGTACTAGCCAAACATCACAGTGCCTCCTTTCTCTGTTTGAACTAGAAGCGCTAGTTGGAAAAGGGTGGGGGAGGCTTAGTCCTGGTGATTCTTGGGTTGAACAGCTTAAAAAATAACAAACATATGAGGAAGCCCTTTCCTGGTTAGTTATTAATTTCAACTCTCAGTTGAAGACAGAATTTTCACCCATCTATGTATTTAGTGTGCTATGAAATTATGCTAACCTTTGTCTCTTTTCTGTGTAGATCTAAACGTCATTTTGATTTTTTTCTTTTAGTGTTCATCCCAATTAAATTTTCTAAGGTTTCCTCCTCATGGCAGAAACACCCCCACCTCTCTCCCTCTTCTCACTACTTCTTCAGGAAGTTTCCTGGTTTGAGGTCAGTCAACAGTGTGACTAATTCACCCCAGAGGTCCTGTGTGCTTTATATACATGCTGAAAGCCTCAACAAGGTTTTGAAGATACTCAGACACACATGTACACACACACACTCACACACAGAGACACAACACTTGTGACCAACAAAGTATAATTCGGGTTTTCTTTCAAAAGGGGAAAGCAGTTAAAACACACAGCTGGATATGCCAGAAAACACAGAATTAGACAAACTGGATTCAAGAGTTATGTAAGGTCTCAACTGAGCCAGTGAATGCGAAGTTGAAAGAAACGTTGTGATTGCTCCTCTAGTCCCTGGGAAGAGCAGAATATGTGGATATATGTGCTTCGGGCAAATAAAAGGCGATTACTGGGCGTTATGAGTATAGTTGACATTTCAAGTGGCTTAAGCTATAGAATGCCTAACAGGGGCTGTGCTGGGAGATAAAACATTGTCCAGGCTAAAAGAGAAAGACTGTTGAGAACAGACATGCTGGAAAGGAAGACCGGAAAGGTTCTGCGTCGGTGCTGTACTCTGTAGAAGGCAAAGGGCAGTCTGAAACAAATGTATGCAATTGAAATTCTATGTTATGTGATTGTTCTATACACTTATAAAAGTTTCAGATAATTTTAAGTACCAAAGATAAATTATATATTACAAATTTCCTCCCAAAAGTGGACTTTCCACAAAAGGCAGGCATGTTCAAAAAAAAATAATGGATTTTACAGTTTAAGAATTTTTTTTACTAGGAATTCTCAAACCAATGCCTAACTCTTCAAGATAAATCCCATAGGACTTAGAAACTAAACTAAATTACTACTTTTCTTATTTGCAAATAATCTTGTTTGCAAATATGTCTCAAGATAGCTGACTGAGAAGTAGATATTCTTCTCTTTCAGCATCTCCCCAAGATAAACAGGACAAAAAAGTAATTGTCAGAGACAGCTCTATCTTCTTAAAGAAAAATTCTGGATTAATTGAAGAAAAAATTACCTATTAGTCCCCAAGACATCAATTTTTACAGCAATTTGGGCCTGTCCCTTAGCATGCAATTTAACTATATATCCTTAGCAATAAAAATAACTTCTTGTCTATTGATACTGTTTAACCATTAAAACCTCTATTAGCAATCTTGTATTTATTTCGCTTGATAGAGTTTACAATATAAATGTTTTAGGGCTTAGGAAGATGGCTCAGGTGGTAAGAACATTTGCTCTGTAACATGGGGACCTATTTCTGAATCTCCATTACCTCAGGGCACAGCTGGGTGTGCCTGGAACCCCATGGAGACAGGGGGATGCTGAGGGCTCCCCCTTTCCAGAAACTCTAGCCTGGGACCCCATGGAGACAGGGGGATGCTGAGGGCTCCCCCCTTCCAGAAACTCTAACTGAAATGGTGAGCTTCTGGTTTAGTGATAGACCACGTCTCAAGGCAACAGGCACGAGTAATAGAGCAAGACATCTGGCACTCTCCTTTGGTCCCCAGATACACAGGCACAGGGTCTATATCTGCACAGTCAACATGCGTGCAACACACAAACAATTGGAACACTTCTAATCTGTAAAATATATGCTAAAACCAGCCACAAATGCAAAGATCAGCAGAGAATTTGTTTCTTCAAACTTAGTCTAATTTCATAAGAGAGACAGCAACACATTAGAAGGTAAACAACTCTATCAAGTACTTGATGGTTGTATATTTAGTATTTATCATTTACTTTAACAATAAGAAAATTATTTTGAAGAAATATAATTTGTTTATGATGCCATTTCAAATATAAATTATTTCAAAGGAACTGTTTTTTGCTTGTTTGTTTTGCCACAGGTAAGACAGTGAGTTCATTTGATATCCACTATTGCAATGAAGTGTTGTATAATATTATAGTAATTTGAACTGATAATCAAATAATTCTGTTGTTAGGAACATACATAGTAATGGCAAATATTTGTGATTGATGCTGTATCATAAATAACTAAAAGTATTCCTGACTATAAGTCAAATGGAGTCTATAAAACACTCACCTGCAGAGTATATTCTCATCTACCCTTTAGTTCTTTTCAACAGTTTCCCATTAGGTCACACAATTACACATGTTGAGCTTGGAGAAGATGTTGTATCCCTTCAGTCACATATGGTATAATCTCTTGTATGTTCGCTAGGACTACAGTGACTGAAACAAAACAGGAGGGGCAGGTCTGACCCACGGACAAAGCACAGGCCCTTGTCAGCTGAGCTCCAGCTCCTTGCCTCACACACTCTAAGAACTTTCCTGAATGTCCAAGCATTTAGCTTAGCATTCCCTGGATAAAGTCAGAGGTCCTACCTAACTCATAAACACATAGTTATTGTTAGTGAAGAGTCATTAATTTAAGGTACTTTAATACACTTTCCAGACTAAGAACCATCAGCTCTTTCTCCAACGACAGTTTACAGAGAGAACTGTCTTAAATAGAAAGCAGTAACTTGGTCTGATCATTAACAAGTTTGTGTGTGACCTTATCTCTTAGGACAGATCCATCATGAGGTAAAATGACCAGGAGACGAAAAGAAACAAGGGATTGGAGTAATAGCCATTAATGATTTTAAATCATAGCTCAGTTTGTATACTCCCACTTTAGTTTCTACCAAACTGAGTCATTCCAGAAGCAGGTGGATACTTCATATTGTGTTAAGTGCCATTTAGGTTTGAGCTTACAAAACTTTCCTCCGGTTTATAAGACTAAGTTCAATGTCATCTCATCAGAGGGACAAGGAATAATAAAACACACAAAGAAGGAAGGGACTTACTGTATCACGTTGCCTGTTATCTTTCCCTGATATTATTAGGAAGTAGTTCCAGGTCAGCAGTGACAATAACAACAGTGGTATCATGTAGAGCTCAAAGTTCCAGACGACAAAGAGGAAGAGCTGGTGGGAAGAAAAAAGAGAAAAGGACACGAGTCAACTCTGAACTTACTTAGGGAGACTGTCATCCACACCCTTCTCCTCAAAATCCACAGATCTGCATGCTGCAGAACAGAAAGTTTGGTCTGGAAAACAAAGCTGTAAGAACTTAGTAAGCATTTTGCTAAAAGCACAACTGATCCTAGAAAATCACTGGGAAAATTTTTGCTTTATTTAATTTCTGTAAAGGAAAACTTCATTTCATTACTTTATCAACACAATTTTAATTCCCCTTCCAGTGAAATTAATCAATTTTTTTGTTATTGTTGTTTTATTTTTGGTTTTTCAGTTAAATGAAAGTTACAGTGTTGTCAGAAGAGTTTGGTCTGTCTGTCTGTCTTAATCATAAATAATGAATCACCATTTAACATCAGGGGCATTCTTTTCACAAATCTCACTTGAATAACACAAAAATATTTGCATAATGCATAATAGGCAGGTGAAACTACAATGTCTGTACCACAGAACCCCTAAAACCTCACATTATAAACAAACAAACAAACAAAAAGCTTCTTCCAACAAGTGTTAAAAGAAGTTGACTTACTGTTTGGTATCACACAGAAAGTGAGATGTTTGCAAATGAATGTGAATGAATGCTTTCAAGCTATTTCATCAAACAAAATTTTAGCATGCCTGTTTGCGTTAGTTTTAACACTACCCATTTGAATAAACTGTTTTTAATTGTAAGACAAATGTCAGGATAAGAACTTGGGGTTGCTGGGGGACAATTGTCTATATTCTGTCAATTATATTTTAAATAAACGACGATTGGTCAGGACAACCAAACAGGAAGTAGAGGTGGGTCAATGAGAACAGGAGAATTCTGGGGAGAAGGAAGTTCCTTCTGTAGTCCTAGCAGAGCCATAGAAGAAGCAAGATATGACTGCCTCACTGAAAAAGGTACTGAGCCATGTGGGCTAACATAGATAAGAATAATGGGTTAATATAAGTTATAAGAGTTAATAAGAAGCTTGAGCTAATGGGCCAATCAGTTTATAGTTAATGTAGACTTCTGTTTGATTTTCGGACTTAATGATTGCGGAAACCGGGTAGGACAGAAACCCCGACAACTTGGGGTGACAGAGGAAATCATTCTATGCACATTTACATTGGAAAACAATGGGATTGGAGCCTTAAGTCATGACTCACTCACTTCTTCACCAGGGCACTCCTAGGCAGATCATCTACGTTCTCTGGCTCTGTGGCTCTTTCTATCAGTTTACTGTCACCTTAAATCTGGTGGGATTAAGAGCAGAATTCCTTCCTGACTTCAATGCTAAGGAACTTCAGAACCTTTCTGTAACTTCCATATCATGTATTTTAATTTCTTCCTCTGTAAACTGAGGACAACAAGATTTGAGAACTGCACAATTACCACAGTGCTCAGGATGAGGGCAAAAGCACAGTGCTGTGTCCATGCAAGTGATGCTCAGAAGGTTTACTAATTCTTGACTGGAAATCATAATAGCGTTTGCCTACTAAGATTTAGTTGAACAGTAGCATAAGTGGGAATTTCAGTCAACTGCTCAGGGTAACACAAATCTTGCATTTCATAAACCTAGAGAGTTAGTGGAAGGGTCATAAAGACATGAATGTGAACAACAGTGCTACTTGAAGCCTTCCTAGTAAATACCAACCCAGGGCCTGGGCCTATCCAAATGGTGGAGAGATCTCCCACATGTGAGCCACAGAACTTGGGATCTGGGCCTTGAGCAGTGTCTTTCCTCTGTTTCCCTAGCTGAAGAGTTCTATAGACACAATCACGTTCAACACTGATGACTAAAATCTCAGATGACTCATGGTATAACTGCACCACTTCAGTGGACGACTACAAGGGAAGAGTGTCTTCTGGAAACACCAGGTCCACATGCACAAAACAGATGTAAGCACAAGCTAGACCAAATCTCAGCAAAGGAAGCGGGTTGGGTATGAAATCCCACTCCTAGCTATGGAGTATTGGCAACTGTTAGCTGCTGGGAGAGGGAGAGCCAGGCCAGTTCTTTCTAAAATTGCACCTCCTGGTAAGTCAGCCACTGTCCAGTGTAAGAGCACACATTGAGAAGCAGAAACTAGTCTTGAAGGTTTTTGCCGTTTTCAGAATGTGAAGTTGGGCAGATGGAGCTCAGAAGAGCTGCGGGAGAGAGGGTAAATATGATCCAAACACACCATAGAATACCCTCAGAAAACTGTCAAAAATTTAAAATATGCTTAAAAATATTCTGAGAAGTGTGTATTTTACTAGATTTTTGATATTCATAACTCAAAAGGACACTAGTATGAATATATAATTATTTGGTATTATTTCACAGCAACAATAGATTCAACTTCCAGAATAAGAACCATTCCAAATATTTCATTGTATGAAATGGTAGATTTTTTAATTTCCAACAGAAATGTAGGAAGGTTTCTAGAAAAAAATCTTCCCATTTAATTTTTGAAATTTATATAATGTGTACAAAGATCATATGATGTATATTTGATATTTAGGATTATTAAATGTGTTCTTGTAAAGATAATTCTTCTTTCAGGAAATGAACCAAGATAAATTTGACAGGCAACAACTACATGTAAAGGGGAAATTCCTTTTG
>PVIU01014101.1:30443-53386 GCA_004026605.1 Ondatra zibethicus | reverse complement strand
CACACACACACACACCACACACTCATACCACACAGAGCATCTTCTGGCTGCTTGTGTTTATGGCTTCCAAGTCTCCACATTTCATTTATTTTTGACTGCTTTTCTCTTTTGTTTTTTTTTTGTTTTTTTTTTGGGGGGGTTTTTCGAGACAGGGTTTCTCTGTAGCTTTGGAGCCTGTTCTGGAACTAGTTCTTGTAGACCAGGCTGGCCTCGAACTCACAGAGATCCGCCTGCCTCTGCCTCCTGAGTGCTGGGATTAAAGGCGTGGGCCACCACTGCCCGGCTCTCTTTTGTTTTTTTAGGGTGTTTTTAAGATGAGGGATTACATAGCCCAAACTGGCCTTGAACTCACTCACAGGTAGCTGCGACTGACTTCAGACTCCTGACTCTCCTGCCTCCACTTCCAAGTGCAGAGATTACCAAACCCAGATCTCCAGACTTCCTTTCTAACCTAGATTTTTGCTGTTCTTTTTTTTTTATATATAAGTATACACTTTTAATGAATTTTAAAAACACTTAATGGATTTTTCTCACCTGGGGTCCAAGAGCCAAAGCACATATAACAAAAGCCCCAATGCTAGATATTAGAAGCCTACTTTTGAGGTTTTGTTGGGAATGGAACTCAGAACCTCTATAAAGACAGCGTGGCTCTTAACTGCTGAGTCATCTCTCCAGCCCCAACTAAGTTTCAGAGCCCAGCTTCCGCTTCCGTGTTAGGAATCTCTGCGTGGACATCACACTCAAATACATTCCTAATAAACTTCCTGCTATTTTCACCCTTCAGCCTACTTGGTTGACCCCCACCCCTTTTCTATTTTGGCAACCAGCGTTATTAGCGAAAACTAGAAATCTGGTAATGACCCTCGCTCTGAGTCAGTGGATACTAAGTTCGCTCAGCTCTGCTTCCCACGCCTCCTCAGGTCACGTCCCTTTTATCCACTCCGAGGTTCCAGCAGAACTGAGTCTTTCCCACTCATTCCTTCCAGAACGCGGCTCCCGTCGTCCTGCTACGGTGCCTGCGTGGGAAAGCCAGTGTAGGGTCCTCCCCGTGTCGAACTCGCTTCCCACCCCAGCGGGCCACTCCCTTTCCGTGGCTTTCCTCATCCTTTCCCATCTATCCTCACTTCCCAGCAGGCCAGGACTGATCCCTCTGTGGAAAGGCCCCTCCTCCCTCAGTGTCTTCATCAGGCCAATCCCTCCGCATCCTTCTAGACCTGTTCAGGTGTCACTCTGGGTGTCCTGCCTCTCTCCGCTGGAGGCAGGGCTGATGATTCATTTTGCTTCAATTTCCTCAAAGCTTTGGTCTGAAAATCCTGCCTAGGAACAGCCACCCAGAACAGCAACCCAGAACCTCAACAAGGTCCTCATGTACTGCATTAGGGGAGGCATTGCCCAGTCTCCATAGGCAAGCAGCCTCGGGCTATAGACATCTGGGAGAGGAGGCTCCCTGGAACATCAAAAGATAAAAATAGAAAAAAAGAGGACCTGTTGAAATTGTCTTCCCAACACTGGAGAAAGGGGACATCAGGGGTTATGACAATGTTGTAATGAAACCCATTCTTATTATGTATATTTATTATTCTGTATGATTAATGTGCTAATAAAAGCACTTTAAAAATAAAATACGACTGACTTGATTTTGTCCACACTCCCAGGAGAATCTTGCTGGATACAGAATTTCAGCTTGGCCCTTAAGTTCTCCTCTGGCTTTGTTCACGGGGTGCTGGCTGCTGAGTTTCTGCTGAGAGTCTGGTCATTGACTATTTGTTTCTTTCTGGTATGGTTTTTGTCGCTGTTGTTACTGTTGGTTTGCTTTGTTTTTAAAGTTCTTATTTGTTCTCGGTTTGTTAAAGCTAACAATGATAATTCTACGCCTCCATTTCTTTTTCTTTATCTTCCTGCTTAGCCTCCTGAAACCTGCACGTGGAAGCTTCTGGCAAGTTCTACCATCTGTCAGCCATCGTCTCTCGTTTCCTTCTGGGAGCACAGTTAGAGGAATCCTGGGCTTTTTCACCCCACAACTCTCCGTATCCCTTCCCTTCTCTTTCAGGGGTTCTGAAGGCTCTGGGCTACCAGATGGGGCTCTCTACTATTCCGCTGTCTGTCCTTGAATTCTTCCTTCAGCTGTGTGAGATCTCCCTGCCTCTGCCGCCTGAGTGCTGGGATTAAGGCACATACCACCACCACCTGGCTTTCTAAACAATTATTTTTATCATGACTTATATTACTATCCCAAAAACATCTTTTTAGATAAACAACTTAAGCTTTTATGTTTCTCAACCTTATAAACTTTACATCACTTAAGTTTTTTAAGTTGGTAAAAAGGAAAACTGTAAAACTATAACTATCTAGTCTTCAATCTCCATCAGAGACCCAAGAAGGATAAAATATTACTTAAGTAAGCATGAAGTGCAGAGATAGCAACTTCCAAAACTATAGAAATGACAAAGCTGGTTGCCTGGACAGTCACCAAAGTTCTTCTGCAACGTTGGGGCATCCATCTTTAACCTACAGGCCTAGCATATCTGACACACATTTCTGAGATGCAGGGAATTCTGAAAGACTGTTGTACCTTGTCTTGGTAAAGTTTGGAAATTGCTTTTTTTGTGCGTCCTGCTTGTCCAATTTTAAAATCTCTCTCTCTCTCTCTCTCTCTCTCTCTCTCTCTCTCTCTCTCTCTCTCTCACACACACACACACACACACACACACACACACACACACAGAGTGCTGGCCCACACATGGAGGTCAGAGGACAACTTGCAGAAGTTGAGTCTCTCCTCCCATAATATAGGGACTTGAACTCAGGTCATTAGGATTGGTGACAGGGCCTTCACCTGCTAAGCCATCTCTATAATCCTGCTTTGTTTTGTTTTGCTGGGGGCTTGCTTTTTCAGAAAGGGTCTCCTGCTTTAGCTCAGGATAGCCTGGAGCTCACTGTGTAGCTGGTTGCCTTGGATTTGCTGCAGCCAGTCCTCCAATGCCGGCCTTCCCGCCAAGTGCCACCATGCCCAGCCACACTATCATTCTGAAGAGTTAATTTTTGGCAGAAATCACCTCCGACTTGCTTGTACCTGGTGACCAGGCACTTCTTGTGGTTTTCCTTTCTTCCTTTTTTATTATTTCTTTTTAATTTTATATGTATCATGTTATATAGCCCACACAGGCTTGGTATTCAATGCGTAGTACAGACTAGGATCAAACTCATAGTGATCCTGCTCTTCCAAGCATTTGGATTACGTGTGTGCCTCCATGCCTGGTTCTTTTATCTTTTAAAATCCTATTTATTATCTATCTATCTATCTATCATCATTCTATCTATCATCATTGATATCTATCTATTATCTATTATTGATCTATCTATCTATCTATCTATCTATCTATCTATCTATCTATCTATAGATAGCTATCTATCTATATGAGAAAGGATCTTACTTTGTAGCCCTGGCTGACCTAGTTGGGGCTGGCCTCAAACTCTCAGCAATCCTTCTGTCTCAGCCTCCCTGGTGCTGGAATCAGGCATGACCACCACACCTTGGCTTATGGTTTCTTTTATTTGGTCTTGTTTACTTATTTTTGGAGCACCATAGTGGTCTGGGTTTCAAGCTGATGCTTCCCACATCAGCCACAGGCAGGCATTCTCCACCCTGCTCTGTTCCTCCCAAGGGATGTACTCCTAGTGACTTCCTGGCTTGATGGTGAAGCTCGGCCGCCTTTCCTTCACCCTAGTCCTGGAGGGTTGACATAGGTGGGAAAGAGTCGGGGAGATGGGTGTGCGGGAGGGGCAGGGGTGGAGTGTGGCACTTTCCTCCTTGGCCTAAGAAGTCCTCAGAGGCAAAGTTAGCCAAGTTGGCACATGCCCCTCATACGGACACCAGCTTCCTGTACCGCTTCACTTCCCACATGCCTTACTTTTCACTTCGGGCTTTAGCTTTTTATCATCTCGTCTGACCTTTAATGTCTTAAAATGAAGGGCGGATGAGATGACTCAGAGGGTAAGAGCATTGGACGCCAAGATTTCCAGGTCTGGTGTGGTGGAAGGAAGGCTCCCCTACCTGTAAGCTGTCCTCTGACCTCCACAGAGGGGCACTGCGTGCACACGCATGAAGTAAGTGTAAAAAGGAGAGGTAAAGAGAGATTTTTCAAAAAATTATTTATGTTTTTTATGTATGTGCGTTCTGCATGCCAGAGAGGGCATTAGGTCCTATTATAGATGGTTGTAGCCACCATGTGGTTGCTGGGAATTGAACTCAGGACCTCTGGAAGAACAGTCAATGCTCTTAACCACTGAGCCACCTTTCCAGGCCCGAGAGAGATTTTTTCTTTTTCTTTTTTTTATACATTTTTTATTGATATTTATTGAGCTCTACATTTTTCTCTGCTCCCCTCCCTGACTCTCCTTTCCCCCCTTCAATCCTCCCCCAAGGTCCCCATGCTCCCAATTTACTCAGGAGATCTTGTCTTTTTCTACTTTCTACTTCCCATGTAGATTAGATCTATGTAAGTCTCTCTTAGTGTCCTCATTGTTGTCTAAGTTCTCTGGGATTGTGGTTTGTAGGCTGGTTTTCTTTGCTTTATGTTTAAAAACCACCTATGAGTGAGCACATGTGATAATTGTCTTTCTGTGTCTGGGTTACCTCACTCAAAATAATGTTTTCTAGTTCCATCCATTTTCCTGCAAAATTCAAGATGTTGTTATTTTTTTCCGCTGTGAGTACTCCATTGTGTAAATGTACCACATTTTTTTTATCCATTCTTCAGTCGAGGGACATTTAGGTTGTTTCCAGGTTCTGGCTATGACAAACAAAGCTGCTATGAACATAGTTGAGCACATGTCCTTGTGGCACAATTGAGCATCCTTTGGATATATACCTGAAAGTGGTATTACTGGGTCTTGAGGAAGGTTCTTTCCTAATTTTCTGAGAAATCACCACACTGACATCCATAGGGGTTGTACCAGCTTGCATTCCCACCAGCAATGCAGAAGTGTTCCCTTTTCTCCACAGCCTCTCCAACATAAGTTGTCATCAGTGTTTTTGATCTTGGCCATTCTTACAGGTGTAAGATGGAATCTCAGAGTTGTTTTGATTTGCATTTCTCTGATGACTAAGGACACTGAGCATTTCCTTAAGTGTCTTTCAGCCATTTTAGATTCCTCTGTTGAGAGTTCTCTGTTTAGGTCTGTACTCCATTTTTTTTTATTGGATTATGTGTTCTTTTGGTATCCAATTTCTTGAGTTCCTTGTATATTTTGGAGATCAGACCTCTGTTTGATGTGGGGTTAGTGAAGATCTTTTCCCATTCTGTAGGCTGTCGTTTTGTCTTGTTGACCGTGTTCTTTGCTTTACAGAAGCTTTTCAGTTTCAGGAGGTCCCATTTATTAATTGTTTCTCTCAGTGTCTGTGCTGCTGGGGTTCTATTTAGGAAGTGGTTCCCTGTGCCAATGTGTTCAAGTGTACTTCCCACTTTCTCTTCTATAAGGTTCAGTGTGGCTGGCTTTATGATGAGGTCTTTGATCCATTTGGACTTGAGTTTTGTGCATGGTGATAGATATGGGTCTATTTTCATTTTTCTACATGTTGATATCCAGTTATGCCAGCACCGCTTGTTAAATATGCTTTCTTTTTTCCATTTGATATTTTTTGCTTCTTTATCAAATATCAAGTGTTCGAAGATGTGTGGATTGATATCTGGTCTTCTATTCTGTTCCATTGGTCTTCCTGTCCTTATGCCAAACCAGGCTGTTTTCATTATTGTAACTCTGTAGTATAGTTTAAAGTCAGGGATTGTGATGCCTCCAGAAGTTCTTTTATTGTACCCGAGAGAGATTTTTAAAGGAAAAAAATGCTGATTTATTATTTTATTACAGTGAGTATCTGGGGGTTTCACATGGCAGGGTTTTCTGATTCCTAAGGCCCTCATTCCAGAAGTGGGCCTGTTTTCCTCATCTTCCTCAGGGTTTCTGAATGGCACCTTACAAACTAGGAAACTAGCCCAGCTGTGGAGCGCACGCCTTTAATCCTAGCGCTCGGGAAGCAGAGACAGGCGGATCTCTGTGAGTTTGAGGCCAGCCTGGTCTACAAGAACTAGTTCCAGGACAGGATCCAAAGCTACAGAGAAACCCTGTCTTAAAAAACAAACAAACTAACTAACTAACTAGGAAACTAGTTGACCTGCCCTCAGAGATTTACATATGTAAAAGAAAGCATGGGTTTGTTTTTTATTCTGTTTTTATTCATTTATTTATTTTTAAGTCTTCTGTGCCTCAAGAAAAGATTCCTGGCCAAGTTCTCTTAGAAAGATGACAGATAAATAAATAAAATTATGGGAACTTTTTTAGGAACAAATTTGAAATTTTCTAAAAATTTATTTTTTTTTACAAACTTTAATTGCTTTAATTTTTATTGGGTTATTTTTAAATTGCAATGCTTTATTCAAAAATTACTTTTGAATGAAGTAATTCAGCAAATTCAGCCATCCAGGAATCCAGGAGCAAGTATGAAATTATTTTACGTAGTCCAATTGCAGAGCACAAGCATCGAGCTTCATGCTCTTCATTCATCAGGAAGTTTTGACGGCCTAAACCAGAGCCCATAGCTCACCAGGGCTAGCTTGGAACTTAAGCTGCAGCTCAGGCTGGTCCCAAACTCAAAACAATTCTATCTCAGCCTCCTGAACGCTGGGGTTATAAGTGTGAGCCACCACTCCTGACTCAGAACCTCTTAACACTGTTCTGTGCAAAATTCAAAGAAGCCTGGCTATCTGGTTTTCTAGAAATCCTTAGAAATAACAACTTAACGGAAGATGTACAGGTTGGAAAGAAGGCTCATTTTAAGAGCTAAGAATGTCACCTGGCAGATTCATGAAAAAGGAAGGAATGGCTATAAAACCTGTCCCAAAGCTCAAGAGGCAATAGAATCACCGCTGTTAGCCCAAGGTGGCAGGGGAGCTTACGAAAGAGACCAGGCCTTGGCCCCACACAAGGTAGCCAGGGAACATGGGGCTTAGGAAGGGCCCCGGGTGAGTCCCCTGCTTCTGACCCAGGCAGCACCCAAGAGTGGTCATCCCCACCCCCACCCCCAAGCGACTCTTAAGAGTTCTAAAGTGTGAACTCCAGAGAGACAACCCTGGAGCCTCCGTGTGAGGGGAAGAGTCCCAGCTGGGCTCAGGTTTGACCTCAGAAGGGACCTGTACAAATACCAGCTCAAAGTGCACAGCACCACGGTCAGGCGGTGACTAGGGCTCAGAGCCTGCGCGGAGGGCAGGGAGGGGAGGGTGGGAGGGAAGAAAAAGCTACTACTGTTCTCAATCCTTCTGCCTCAGCCTCCCAAATTGCCACAAACAAGCAATTCCCTGTCTCTTCCCACCTTAGACTGTGGGCTGGCTTTTCAAGTGCTTGTTTTATCTGTAAACATTTCCTGTCGTAATTCACAGAATGGACTTAACAACTGAACTGTAGGATAAAGGAGTTTCCAGCTGCTTCAGGGTTCCTGCTTCAGACTAGTCCTGTCTGATTTGAGGGACAGCCACTGTTGGAAGGATGTGGAGGTTACTTCTATACAAATAGAGAGGACAGTAAGATTGGCTAGCAATGCCTGCCTAGCATTGTGAAAACACAGGGCAAGCATTGCTGTAAGCAAATGTTTGCCAAGTGTGTATCCTATAGCAAGTGGGTAAAAGGTACAGGCACTTGGTGTTTTGTTGTTGTTGTTGCTGACTATTTATTTATTTAGACAGTTTTGCTTTATGCCCCCTGACTGGCCTCAAACGCACAGGGCAGTCTTCCTGCCTCAACCTCCCAAGGACTGATTTATAGGCATGAGCTACCATATCTTCTTTGTTTTGTGTTGCTTTTATTTGAAATAAGGGAAATGTGATTCTGACCTTCAAGAAGTTGTAATAGGAGCTGGAGACACAGCTCAGTGGCTAAGAGCACTCTTGTAGGGGACCCAGGTTCAGTTCTCAGCCCCCACATGGAGGCTTGCACCTGGCTGTAACTCTAGTTCCAGGGAATCTGATGTTGTCTTCTGATTTCTGAAGGTACCAGCACGTATGATGTGCAGTACACACTTGCAAGCAAGCACTCATACACATTAATTTTTTTAATTTAAAAATAAGTCATAATAAAAGGAAGACCAATGAGCAAATAATTAAAATACAGCGTGGGCAATGCAGTCATAAATGGGTATAGGAGGGCCAGGGAGAAAGAATAAGGTGGGGGTGGGGGAGTTGAGTGGGATTGAAGCGGTCAAGCCTTAGCCAGTCCAGAACGCTGGGCAGCTTCAGCCTGGCTGGAGCCCATGCCCTCTCGTGTCAGTGTTTCTAACTGCAGAGCTCTGGGGCATCGGTTCTTTCTAGGCAGCTTCCCACTGGCATCCTAATAGGTACCCACCTCTACATCCCCTGCCAGCCACAGCCTTCATCTCCATACCGATGACTCCTCGGCTGAGTGGCCCTGGGCAGGCTGTTGCCGGGGGCATCTCAGGGGGCTGACGCAGGGTTCTTTTCATTGGCTCTGCTTTTACTTTATTTTATTATTACGCAGTGACATTTATTTTTTCTTTTTTGAGACAGTCTCTTGAAACCCTGAAGCTCATAGTGTAGCTGAGTATGACCTTGAACTCCTAATTCTCCAGCCTCTATTTCCCAGGTGCTAGGGGTCACAAGGATGCACCACCACATCCTACTTCTGAATAATTTAAAAAATTTTAAAGTAACGTTTTGAAATTCCTTTTGTGGGTGTGTGGGGTCTGACGGTGTGTACCACAGTGGTGTGCTGCACGAGGGTACAACTGTGGTTGCCACTTCTCTCCTTCTGCCATGTGGGTACTGAGCAAACTTGGTGGCAGGTACCTGTTCCCTCTGAACCATCTTGCTGGCCTATGAATAGCTGTCTTTAAAAGTCAACAGTTACATAACTGTTCAAGAAGATAGAACCCAGAATGACTGAGGCTTGTGGAAATGCTAGACAAAAGCCCTTCTTACAAGCTACGTGTAACCAAAAAGAACAGCCCAGGAGGACTTTGATCCATGCTGGAGAGAGAGACAGAGAGAGGCCATGCTAACATGTTGCAAGAGGAGGAGAGGGCTGCATTCCCAGCGCCTGGTTAGGTTAAGTCCCGAAATAATTATACAGAAACTATATTCATTGAAATCCTGCCTGGCCTATTAGCTCTAGCCTCTTATTGGCCAACTCTTACATATTCGTTTAACCCATTTCTAATAATCTGTGTGTCACCACGAGTTGTGGTTTACCGGGAAAGATTCAGCATGTTTGACCTGGGAGCTTCACGGCGGGTGGCTCTCTCTGACTCTGCCTTCTCTATCCCAGAATTCCGTTCTGTCTACTCCACCCATCTAAGGGCTGCCCTATCAAAAGACCAAGGCAGTCTCTTTATTCAACCAATGAAAGCAACACACAAATACAGAAGACCCTCCTACATCACTAACAGATACCTAGAGAGCCCCAGCCCCGGCTATTATTTCCCCCTTTCCCTCTCCATAAACTGAGTCTCAAAGGTTGTGGTTTCCAAACTGTTTCTAAGAATGCTTATTCCCAGGTCCCATCTCAAACCTAGTAAGCCTAAATCTCAGGGCTAGTTGGCTTTGAACTCAGAGCTATCCTCCTTCCTCAGTCCCTCCCGTCTCTGCCACACACCAAGAATACAGACATGTGCTACCGTGCCTCCCTGCAAGCCACTCTCATGTACTTTACAGATGTGAACTCTACCACTGCAAAGGAGAACACAGTGGCTCTGGCTGGGAAATGGACGCCCAAGCTAGAAGCGGATGAGACAGTGCCAGGGGCACCAAATGAATTTAAGATTGTAAATCCTATGAAATGTAGGCTAGATTTGGAAAGACTTGCCATGTGCCCGTGCGCTCGCCTCTGTCTCAAAGAAGACTCTTGGAGATCACAGATACCTACGTCACAAATATCAAAAAGAGATTCAAGAAAACAGAGGTCTCAGCTTTCAGTGAATTTGTGGCCAGACTTTGGAATGATTTCAAAGAGCATTTATGTGCACTAAGAAATGGTGAGTTCTGGGCTGAGGGCAAAGCTCAGTGACCCAAGAGTCACTTACTAGCTTGCCAGTGACTCCCGGGTCTGAGCCCTATCTCAGAAGCAAACAAAACAACAGAAAACAGGACCAGTAGGAAGAGAAAGAGAAGGAGGTGTTGATCGCTGAGTCAGCCCAGAGTCACCACAAAAAGAACACATTTAAACCACATCAACTTATTGAAATTATCTAAGTTATAAATTATTTATAAGAGGTCAGGGGAGGTGGTTCAAATTTGTAATCTCAGCACTTGGGAGGCAGAAGCAGGAAGATCAGCTATTCTAACTCCAGGACAGTGATGATGTCTTAACCTACTGCTATTTCAGCCAGCAATTGCGACTCCACAGTTACCGGTCTGCCTCTCTGGCAGTGGCCTGGCCACTCAGGACAAAGCCTGGCAGGGATCCTGTTCCTACAGGCACTGGTCTGTCACTGCTGCTAACGGCAGCTTTAACTAAATCTCTATCATTCTGTTTATTAATAAGACTCAAGATTCAAAGGCTGGGGTGAAAACCTTCTAGCTCAGAGTGGCTGGGTTGCAACTAGCTGACCTTCTCTCCTTGCTGGCACCTCCCTAAAAGCATGTTTTTTTTGCTCTGAAAAAAAAAAAAACACCACTTGAAATCCCTCCCTACTACTTCTGGTGTGTCTCTCATCTCTCCCAGGTGCCCTCTGATGATAATTACTTTCTGTGAACTAACTCAGTCTCCTGACCCAAGGCTAATTGTATTTAATTAATGCAAACACAAACAGAGTGTGATCAAAAATCCCGCAGCAATCAGGGGAACTGGTGTTGAGGCCAGCCTGAACTACCTGAGGCTATGTTTTTAAAAAAGTAAATGAATAAAAAATATTTGCAATATTTTATTGCAAAT
Organism: Ondatra zibethicus; assembly: GCA_004026605.1. Classification (NCBI taxonomy): domain Eukaryota; kingdom Metazoa; phylum Chordata; class Mammalia; order Rodentia; family Cricetidae; genus Ondatra; species Ondatra zibethicus. The sequence continues at coordinate 42,451 of PVIU01014101.1, read as the reverse complement.
AAAAAACTATGTATATTCTTATGGCATAGTGGCCCATGTCTGTAATCCCAACATTTGGGAAGTAGAGGCAGAAGGATTAGAGATTCAAGGCCAGCTCGGGCTACAAGAGACCTTGTCTCAAAAACAAACAAAATATGTACACACTAAATCATCATTCCTTTTTTAATAAGGCTGTTAAAACAATTTCAAATGTCTTGTTAAGTACCTATTGATTTGATCCTTACCCCAATAATAGTAACAATAATAAATAAACAATAATAAAAATAGCAACCCATTTACAAATAAGGAAACATAAGCAAAGATTCACCAGGGAGCCAGCCTAGGGCCATAGAGTCAGAATTTTGTTTGTTTGTTGGTTTGAGACAAGGTCTTCCTGTGTAGCCCTGCTCTGGGAATTGCTGTGTAGTCCAGGCTGGCCTCAAATGTGGACAATTCTCCTGCCTCAACTTCTCACGTGCTAGGATTGTGTGAGTGATGGTGATACCCAGTCGTGGCTAGTATTTTAAAACTAGGCTTGTATTGGGTCTACTCTGCGAGCAAAACTGAGTGTCTAACAACTGTGCTATATTGCACAGGGGTAGAAAGAAGGTTGAATTAAATGTCACATCCCAAAAGAGTCCATCCTGGAGTCTTGCCAACCAGGAGGAACTCACTCATGATGACCATGGCTCTAGAAAGTTGGCCCAGGGATGCTTAACATTTTTATGAGACTTGGATAAATACTCAGGCTTATCGCATTTACAGGTGGCAGAAAGCTAGAAGGCAAAGACAGTAGAAAGTCATGACTGGCAGATGGGGTAACAGACAGGAGGAACAAGATACAATTTAGTAAGGACTGCGGTAAAATCCTACACTTCAGCTCCAGCAATAAGCACATATTGGAATGGCCAGTGTACGAACATGAGGGAAGAAATAAAAACCTGGGAGACTAATTAGATCCACTGATAAGATTGAGTTCAAAATCACATATATAGGGGATAGAGAGATGGTTTAGTGGTTAGGAGCATTAGCTGCTCTTGTAGAGGACCTGGGTTCGACTCCCAGCACCCGCATGACAGCTCACAACCATTGGGCCCAAGAGCCCTCTTATGGTCTCCTCAAGTGCTGTGCACATGCGGTACAGAGACACACATGGAAGAAAAACACACATACGCATGAACTAATACACATCAACTAATACATTTTAAAAATCACACATGCACACCTCTCTCTCTCTCTCTCTCTCTCTCTCTCTCTCTCTCTCTCTCTCTCTCACACACACACACATACATATTTGCAGTAACATGGACTTCATCTATGGGGCCAGTGCTGAGAATGAACCAAGACTTCCCGCATGAGGGAGCCGCTCAATCCCAGCCCACTCTCTACTTTGTGAGACAAGGTCTCACTAAGTTGCCCAGGCACGCCTTGAACTTCTAGAGAGGCTGGAATAGCAGGCCTGTGCCACCAGGTCTGAGACCTAACGTCGTGTCTGAGTGACCTGCACCCCTCTAGAGCTGAAGCCACCTCATTCACTGACTCTGAAACGCTGCTGAGCACATGCTGCACCCGAATTCCCAGGCCGAATGTCGTCGGTGAAGACACCATGCTTTGCCTATCTGTTATGGTGACTGAAAGGTCTTTTTAAGCCTCAGCACTGAGAAAGACGGGTGTCACAGCATCGGGACTGGCTGCTCCTGGGCTGACACGTACCAAAAGACTCTGCAGCTTAACAGGTCATTCAGGAACCTCACCATGACCTTGGCATGACCTCGCCATGGCCTTGGCTTTGCATAATACCAGAAAGACAACCTTGGAGTCATAGGTGGAGCGTCGCCAAACTTGCCTCGCGCTAGCCAGCCGCAAAGGAAACCCCGGAGAATGTGTGGGCACAAAATCAAGGGACTTGCCCATTAGGAACTGATGGGAGGGAAAGGGCAGGGCAGACTAAACTCCCTGTCACTGATCCCGGAAGCATGGCCTTAATGCATGGGCTGCTGCCAAAGACAAAGGTTTTTTCCAGCAGTTTTCTTTTAGAGGGGGCATCTCCTGTGTACCAACTGCACCCGGCTTGATCTCCCAATCCTCCCACCTCCCCGTGCTGGGATAACAAGAGTGCACCACATGCCTGGTTTGTGCAGTGCTGGGATCAAACCCAGAGCCTCAGGCGCCCTAGGGCTCCACCTACAGACTTCTCCCCTCTTTCCCTTCCCCCTGCCCCACCCCCTTCTTTCTAGAAGGTGTCTCATGCTGCTCTGAGGCTGGCTGGACTCTCACTGGCTGTGAGTTTGAGGTTAACCTAGTCTACAGAGCGAGTTCTAGGACAGCCAGGGCTGTTACACAGAAAAACCCTCTCTGGGGGTCGGGGTGGAGTTGGGGCATGGAGCTTGGTACCTTGAAATGAGTAAAGCTGAGTATTTAAACTCTACTTGCAGACTGCAGCCCTTCCAAATTCCAGAATCCATTCTGTCTGATGGCAAGGGGACTTATGAATTCTATTGTCACAGTTCTGTCTGGAATAAGTTGGTGTAATTGTCCACACTTCTGCTAAGAGAAGAACTTGAATCCTTGACTGCCAGCCAGGCAAACATGAGTCACTCATCCACCTGTAAAGTGACTGACTTCCTGACAGCCAGGATCTCCTGCCTCACTGCCTCTCTCTCTCTTCAACCTTCTGGAATGACCAGGAGCCGGCATACACTCAATGCTCATTCCAGAAATGTGTACTCATAAAGCCGGGATTTCCAAACAGCACGCGATGTTTCTCTCATTACCTGTGTGAAATACAGTGGCTAAGAACTCAAGCAGGTTTACATTCTGTCATGACTTACATCTGTGTGCGTGAATGTGTGTGTGCGTGCGTGCGTGCGTGCATGTGTGTGTGTGTGCGTGTGTGTGCGTGCATGTGTGTGTGTGTTATGATGCTAGGGACTGAATACAGGACCTTGTGCATGCCAGGCAAGTTCTCTGCCATTGACCCACACCCCAGCTGTATTTCAGGTGAAAGATGTTGTCTGAGTCAGCCTTGATGAGTCTCAGTGACCCTATCGGTACAATGGTGGTTAGGACAATTACTTGGCACTTGAGATAAAGCATGTAAGGTGCCAAGTACCTTGCCTGGCACATATAAGTGAACAATATACAATACACATTTACTGTTACACCTGGTCTGTAGAGTTCAGAGGAGGGCCTATGGCCAATGTCCTTTTATTTCAGATGAGTAAGTATATTGAGTATATAGCAAGTTAAGGGTGAAAAAATAGATTTCAAGGAGTAGGTAGAGAGAAGCAGCAGTAGATACCAAGACATTATCAAATGGAGGGTTTATAGACATCCAGCAGAAATCAGCCAAGGAGGCCCAATTAAGGAAATCAGCTGGGCTTCTGATTGGCAGAACTCCATGTAGAATGGAGTGTCCCCTTGGGTGAGGCTCCAAGTGGAAGGACAACCAGCTAAGATAAAGCAGTGATGTGGGATTCACCTCTGTGTGCTGTGAATACCATTGATTAATAAAGAAACTGCTTTGGACCTACAGCAAGGCAGAACTTAGATAGGCGGGGAAAACTAAGCTGAATGCTGGGAGAAAGAAGGCAGAGTCAGTGAGAAGCCATGTAACCCCATCAGCGACAGATACCAGAACTTTACCTGGTAAGCCACAACCATGTGATACACAGATTAATAGAAATGGGTTAAATTAAGATGTAAGAGTTAGCCAATAAAAAGCTAGAGCTAATGGGCCAAGCAGTGATTTAAATAATACGGTTTCTGTGTGGTTATTTCGGGGCTGAGCTGCCTGGAGGCAGGTAAACAAACAAGTGACCTCTTACAACACCAGGTGTTTACAAAGGCCACTGCTTGCACTGGCTTTTTGGAACCCATTCTCTTTGGATGGATACCTTGCTCAACCTAGATATAGTAGGGAGGGTCTTGGTCCTTTCTTCAGAACAATGTGCCTTACCCTCTCTGAGGAGTGAATGAGGGGTGAGTGGAGAGGCAGGTGGAGGGAATGGGAGGAGGAGAGGAAGAGGGAACTAGGATTGGTATGTAGAATGAAAAAAAGATAGTTTGCTTCCTTTTTTAAAAAAAATAAAATAAAATAAAAATTTAAAAAACAAAAAACAAAAACAAAAGCCAAAAAACCTCCAAAGGCCCAGCAGAGACTGATGTGGAAAACTGAAGCAGTCAGTGGAGTTCCCATTTGAGAGAGTTCCCTAGGCTCGGTCCTCTCCACAGATGAGCCACCATCGCTGAAGCTTCTCTCTGCACTGCAGGTTCTATACACCGCGGGCCCAGCTCTAGGGGCCTCTGTTGGGAACGGTTCACCTCCCAGCTGTTCTTCAGGACGCTGCGGTTTGGTGTCTCTTCCCGTGGGCTATTTTGGTGCTCTCCTCCCTCCCTGTCATAGCGTTACGAGGACAAGAGGTCTTCAAGGGACATTTTGAGACAAACAGGCTTGGGTCGGAATGGGAGAGAGCAGCCCCTTTTCAGAGCCAGCTCCCCAGTGAGCCCAGTCTAGACAGGACACTTAGTTAACATACTGTACATTACATTCAGCCCATAATTTGTTCGTGTGGTAGTAAAGGGGTTTTTATATCTATTAAGTGATTCTATAGCACCTTAGTGGACCAGTGTCAAACATTCAGGGCCAAATGCAATAAAAACGTGGTTCTATAAAGGCTTTGGTGTTTAACTGTAGTCTTGTCCTTTGTCTGGTTTGCTTGGCTGTCTCATACCCAGATGCAAGAGCTTTTATTTATCTTTTTTTAAATTTTTTTTTCTTATTGGTTAACTCTAAAATTTTTACAAATTCAATCTAACATATGCATTTGCCTTTTATCATAATAATCCCTCCTTAAGGCTTTGGAGCCCAATTCTATAGGCCATGATGGCTCTTCAGTGCTTTAGAGCTCGGTAGAGATACTGATGGAAGGGTCAGCGGGTCCCTCCCTCAGGCTCCCTGAAAGAGAGCTTTGTGGCATTGCTTTGGGTAAGGCAGCAGCCCTCAGTAGACAGAGGTCATTGTAGTCGGAGGTTGGCATCCGTCACGTGTCAAGAAGGAACAGGGACGCAGAGAAAAACTAGAACCGTGAGATGCAGTCTCCATGAAATATGTATCAGGATCCAGGGTGGGAAGGATGAGCCAGCATCTTTATCTTAAATTCTGCAAGAGAGAGATCTGGGTAGCCATTTAAGGGGGCTCAAGAGAGGCTTGGCCTGGTGTGTGCCAGTATTATCTGAAGTTCCTTTGAGGTTCCTTCTGAAAATAAACTGTATGTTCTCAATTGATTTGTTATTTCAGAAACTTCTCTTGCTTTTCCTTTTGCAGTGTTTTCTGAAAGATAGGGCTTAATCTCGGAGAGGTGAGCCAGTGAGTGGTGTTATGGAATTTGACCAGTTGTCTCTTTTTAATTGCTTACACTTTTAAAATTGCTTTGGTTGTAGAGTCCTTTTTGATGTTTAAGACTATATAAATGGTCATGGATTAGCCTTCTGGTTTTATTTCTAACATCATTCGAGACTACCTAACAGCTACTGCTCTTAGAGTTTTAAGGAGAGGTTTTCATCTGTCAATCACCCCATCTGCAGGACGGGTCCAGCCCTTCTGACCATGTCTTCTTTTGAAAGCATAAGCAGTGCCCCTCTCCATTAGCCCTCCTCCCTGCCCGATGTGTGCTGGGCAGAGTCCGGTCTCCACAGACTCCATGGCCACTCTCATCAAGAGAAAAGGTGACTTATAGAGGGGGTCCCATCATCTCCCGGGGTGTGTCTGACCTTGGAGGGCAAGGGCCAGAACATTGGCTGTCGTTAGTGTTTTCTTCGTCCTCATTAGTGTAGACTTCCAGGTTTTGGCTGCTGACAGCCAACCAAAGGGATGGTTTCGCCAATCTTATAATTTCAGTGTAATGTTTTAGCAAAACTTACACAAAATCCAACAGTTTTAAACAAACCCTGATTTTTGCCAAGGTTTAGTTTTCTCCAGTGATTAATGCCTAAAAAGTTAGGAAAAACACAAGTAATTACCTTGATTAGACATGCATTTTTTTTAATGTTTTGCTTTTTAACATTGCCAAAAGCAGGTCAATGTAACCTTAGGAATTTTAATAACCTTTAATTATTAAACCTACATCATAGTTAAGTCCCACCCTCCAAAACCCTGATGGGACTTACTGGGATCTTCTCCAACTTGCTTAGGTAGCCTGCTTTTGTTTTTATCTTTTTCTTTTTGAATTAAAAAAATTGTAAAGGTAAGTCCTCTTTTCTTTTACCATATTAAATTTTATCTAAACATTCTCTTTTTAATGATTTCTATTTTTTTAAGCATAGTTACAGCAGAGGTTCTGTCACAGGCTGCCCATCATGAAGAGAAGGCAGCAGCTCCTGTGGCCAGCCTCCGCTTCCCCAGTTTCTGCTAGAAGGTCGTTAGCACCTAATTTAAGGGTGCTGCTTTCCTGCTCTTCACTGTTCCTGTGAGGGACACTCTGCTGCCCTCGGGACTCCAGCTGGCTGCTCCACCAGGCTTGTCAGTCAGTCCTTGCTGGATGTTGTCAGTACCTGATTGGATTGATGTTTTGTTCTCGGCCGCGTCTCTTCATCTGCTACTGGCGATTTCCCCCTTTGCTTTTGGTTTCCATATACTTGGTAAACTTACTCACTCAGACTGGAAACATGTCTATCGTAGCTCACAAAGAGTACAGCTATACAGTTGCATTCATTTACTGAATTTCCCATTGATCTGAAGTTGAAAAGTGAAACAATAACAACAGAGATAATATGGGCTGTTATCTTTGAAAGACCAAAATGGAAACTGCAGCGATATTTCATGTGCATTTTAATAAATAAAGCTTGCCTGAAGATCAGAGAGCAAAACAGCCCCATTGGTCAGCCTTACAGACCAGGCAGAGGCACATGCCTTTAATCCCAGTAGCCACACCTGTTAGCTATAGAGGTCAGGTGGTGGTGGTGAGCGCCTTTAATTCCAGCACTAGAGAGGAACGTAAGACGGGAGGAGAAAGGTCTCAGTCTCAGTCTAAGGATTCCTGGAGGCAGGATCGCCATTTCAGACTGAGGTAGAGGTAAGAGCCAGTGGCTGGGTGCTTTGCTTTTCTGATCTTCAGGTTGAACCCCAATATCTGTCTCTGTGTTTTTATTATTTGTGCTACAGGAGACAGCAGAGACTAGCTGGCAAAGTGATTGCTATCCTGAGGACCTGAATCTAGATCCTCAGAGTCACCTTAGAAGATGGGTCAGCAGTGCACCCTTCAGTCCAGTCCAGCCAGTCAGTGAGCTGCCATTTCAGGAAGAGACCCTGACTCCCAAACCAACCAACCAACCAGCGGAGAACAACTGACCGAGACATCCATGTCAACCTCTGTCCTCCACACATGTGCTCACACACACACACACACACACACACACATGCACTAGGACATACACAAACACACACAGAAGGAATGGAGAAGACTTTTGGCTGTTCCGATGAGTTCTTATTTCCTTCTCTGGGATGGGAAGTCCTTCTGTAAAGTGTTGCTTTTATTGGTTAATAAAGAAGCTGTTTTTGGCCAATGGTTTAACAGAATATAGCCAGGCTGGAAGAGATATATAGAGAGTTTGCGGAGTCAAGGAGACGCCATGGAGCCACCAGGGGGAAAGACATGAGCTGTCCATTGGAACCTTGCCCGTAGGCCACGAACCTCATGGTAACATATAAAATAATGGAAATGGGTTAATTCTAGATGTAAGAGCTAGCCAATAAGAAGCTAGAGCTAATAGGCCAAGTAGTGATTTAATTAATGCAGTTCCTGTGTGATTATTTCAGGTCTGGGAAGCCGGAATGAATAAGCGGCCTCCGACAACACTTCTCCTTATATTCCTCCCTCTGCCCAGCCATATCATCCCTGTCTCCACCTCCCTAGTGCTGGGATTAAAGGCCTGTGACTCCCAAGTGCTGGGATCACCTTTGTGTGAGTTCTATTTCTCTTTTTAGACAGATTCAGTCTCCTGCAGCCCAGAGTGGCCTTGAGTCCTGGGGTTAAAGGTGTGCGCCACCACTCCTTGGCCTCTAGTGGCTTAGCTGTGCACTCTGATCTTCAGGCAAGCTGTATTTATTAAAACACAAACAAAATATCACTACACTTGGCTGCTGAAGCCACATCACCTGGGTTAGGGTTGTGGGAAATGCCTGCAAAGAACACAGCAGCTGCCCTGGGAGAGTGAACAGCCTTGCCCTGCGTAGTCCCTGAAGGCCGACTCCACACAACAGAAAGTAGATACTGAGGGACGGGGACCTGATGAACTCAGGAGGCAAGAGGTTGTTAAAAAGAAACGATGGCTTTTATAGGGATGGGGCCTCTGTAGCTGGTGTATTCACGCTTATGGTGGGGGAGGGGTGGAGAGCGAGAGAGAGAGACTCAGTGCACCAGCGCCTGCCGAAGCCTGTGCTCATGTCTCTTCTTCCTTTTCTCTGTCCCTCCATCGTTCACGGTGCCTCTTCTCACCTCTATCCCTTCCCTTACTTCCTTTAGCAAACGTCACCACCTAATATTTTACATGTTTCACTTTTCTCTCTCTTCCTCTCTCTCTTGTTTATGTCCACTTCCTTCACCCAGAACTGACCCTTGTGACTCTGTCCTGTCCCCAGTTTGTAGGACATGCTTGGCACACAGTAGGCACTCATGCCGCACGAGCAATGATGGGTGGTCACTGTGGGAGCTCCTGCCTGCTGCAGACAGGGATGGTTATCTTTAAAACCCTTGAATTTCTCAAGGCCTGAGAAGCTGTGCCTACCCCTTCCTGTGTTCGGAGCTGCAGGTTATTTGGGGAGATGTGCGATGAAGAAGTCCATCCAGGCCTCCCAGGCAGATCTCTGAGTGGGACTGAGTCAAGTGGCCAGTGCAGAGCAAGAAGAGGTAAAGCATAGGGCTAGGGCGGGGAGGAAGGCCTTAGGGAGGGGCAGGAGTCCAATACCAAGGCACACTGGAAAGGGACTCTGTCTGGGGCAGGAATTGGAACCCTTTCAGCAAGTTACATACCGACTCTGAGACTCAGTTCCCTCGCCTGTAAAATCTGTACAGGATTGTGCAAAATCACATGTGAGCACCCGTCCCAAGGCCAGATACAGAAGTTTAACACACAGAAATGTCTGTTTCTCCTACCAGTGACTATTGTGTTATTTAATCCTGGTTTAGCTTTGGAGCCTGCCCTGGAACTCGCTCTTGTAGACCAGGCTGGCCCCGAACTCACAGAGATCCACCTGCCTCTACCTGTCAGGTGCTGGGATAAAGACGTGGGCCACTAAAGCCAGCTTCATTTCAAAGCTGGAAGACAGGATGTTGAGATGGCTTGGATGAGGGCATTAAGGGGAAGCCTGAGATTTGGGGCAGGTGCCAATTGGCGATGGGCAGCTGTGGTTTCCTGTGTGGGGAAGGGCAGGATTCAGGCCTAGGTTCGGGGTCCATGTGGGAACCTTCCACAGAGACGGGACCCAGAAACCAAGGTAAAACCACGGCAAAGAGACATCAGCTTGGATTTCGGCAGAGGGACCGAGAACACAGCTGTCAGGTCATCACAAAGAGGGCACTCTGCAGCTAAAGTCTGGGTGAGGACGGACAGAGGATGGAGGATGAGTCCGGGGAAGCTCTGTATGGCCTAGTGGGACAATAAGGAGGAGCCTGAAGGATGGATAGTGAGTTGGGAGGGACAGAGGAAGGGGGGTCCTTTAGGAGGGAGCTGCTGACTGAACAAGAGCCGAGAAAGGACCTTCAGCTTGGCAGCGCGCAGGCGGGCAATGACCTCGACAGCAGCGGCTTCTTGTGGGGTGAAGGGGGTGAAAAACTTGATGTGGTTGTGTTTGACAGGGAGCGGGTTAAATGCTGTGCAGCCGTCTGGATTCTATCACACACGGAAGTACACTCATGGAAAAAAACCTGAAATCCAAATAGAATCTGGCATTTAGCGAATAGCAACATTCCGGCGCTCCTATCTTGCTCCTGACAAACGTGACGTGGTGACAGAAATTGTTAGTATCAGAGGGAGCTGGATGGGTAGGGGTTTGCGGGAGCTTCTGAGCTGCCTCCTCAGCTTTTCCACAACCAAAGGGAGAGACAGACAGAGAGACAGCGAGAGAAACTAGAAAATATTTTTTTTCCAAGGGACCATGAATGCAGATAATTCTCAATTCTTTTAGAATAGACTAATTTGTCTGTGGGTGATCTGGGCCCCTGCTGAAATTCCACCATTGAAATTTTCTGCTCTGAAGAAAGCAGTCAGTGAACAGCCTTCCTCCATGTTCTTCTCTGGGGCCCCGACTTTCTCCATTATGGGAATGTAAGGTGAAATAAACCCTTTCTTCAACACCCCCTTCCAAAAAGAAAAAAAAATTATTTTCAACTGTTGGGCTGGAAAGATGATTCAGTGGGCGAAGGGGTTTGCCTGGGGCTGGACAGCCTGAGTTCCGGGTCCTGGGTCCTGCGACCCACGTGGCAGGAAGTGAGAGATGGCGCCAAAGGTTGCCCCCCAACTCTCACACCTGTGCTGCGGCATGCAGGGGCACATGGACACAGGTTTAATCAGTCAGGGTGTCAGCTCTTTCCCCTTCTACGCACTATTGGTCATAAACCATAGCTTTGCCTCCCGCCTGTACTTTATATAATAACAAACTGTCAATTTACATTGAAAGAAAAAAGGAAAACACTTTCAGCTCTTTGGCCATGATCCATTTTCATTGCTTGGCAGTGTGTCTGCTGTGCTCGATAATTCCTGAATCCTGATTAGTCATGTAGACCTCGAAGTGGGTGCATTTATCATGGCTTCCGGACAGCAGGGAGGTGAGCAATCAGACAGTCAGGGCCTGCCGACCTCATGAACTAGTCTAGGCCCGGAGGGCTTTGTGAGGGACTTTATGGATGCTTAGCGCTGACTTTTGAGTTCTGCTTTTCTTCTGCTGGGGTCCTTTTTCTTCCTCCTCCCCCTTCCTCCACCCCCTCCTCCCTGCTCCTCCACCTTCTTCTCCCTCCTCCTTCATTTCCTCCTCTTTCCTCCTCCTCCCTCTTCCTCCTCCCCTTCCTCCACCTCCTCCTTCCTGCTCCTTCTCCCTCCTCCTCCTTTCTCCTCCTCTTTCCTCTCCTCCTTCCTCCTCCTCCCTCCTCTCCCCTCCTTCACCTTCTTTTCCCTCCTCCTCCTCCCTCCCTTCTCTAATGGTCTTCTGGAAAATGAGTAAAAGTGCTTTCTCTTCCTTGGGTCACGAGCACTTTCAGTATTTCTGTTTGCAGCCGCTCTGCCCTGGCCCCAGCACAGTGGTAACCCCCAGCAGAAAGCATATCTGAGCCCCCAGACGTCCTCACCAGCCCGAGGGGGTGCGGACAGCTGCCTGCTCCCTCTGAAAACTCACATGCTGGCCTTATCTCACTGCCCCAGAACCTTGAACTTGAGTTTTCTTGTGCTATTATTTAAACTAGCAGTGTTGGATTCCTGGGACTAAAGGAGGAACCCTTGAGCTCTTACACCTCCTTTTAGTGCAAAGACTACATGTATTTATAAATAATATTATGAGTGTCTTCCGAATGAAAGCAGTGAACATATGTTGAATTAATTGTGTATTAAGTACAAACTTTGAGATGTATCAAAACATTGAATTCTTGACTCATCAAGAATTAAATTACTCTAGACAGGCTTGCTGGTATAAAAGCCTGTGATACCCAGTTGCTTGAGAGACTGAGGCAGGGGGATCACAAGTTCAAGGTCAGTATCAGCAACCTAGAGAGATGTGTTAGAATGGAAGTCAGAGCAGAGTTCAGGATGTGGCTCGGTGGTGGCATGCTTCCCTAGCACATGTGAGGTCCTGGTCCCAACGCCTCCAGTCCAGGGAGGGAGGGAGGAAGGGGAGAGAGAGAGAGAGAGAGAGAGAGAGAGAGAGAGAGAGAGAGAGAGAGAGGAGAGGGAGGGAGAGAGAGGGGAGAGAAGAGAGAGGGGAGAGAAGAGAGAGATGAAGGGAGAGAGGAAGAGAGAGGAGAGAGAGGGGAGGGAGGGGGAAG
>PVIU01014101.1:0-30343 GCA_004026605.1 Ondatra zibethicus | reverse complement strand
CCTTTAATCCCAGCACTCAGGAGGCAGAGGCAGGTGGATCTCTGTGAGTTCAAGGCCAGCCTGGTCTATAAATTGAGTTCAGGACGGGCTCCAAAGCTACAGAGAAACTCTATATTGAAAAAACCAAAACATTATTCTTACGTAACTTTGTTTTACTTCACCCCCATCCGAATTTGTAACTTCTGCAGTTCAGAGGGAAATATATACTAGCTATTTACTAAGTATGCAGTCTTAGCTAAGCTTTAAATAAGATCGAATTCATTAACATATCTTGAAACCTGAAGTCTATAAGATACACAAACACTTGTTTTTTTGTTAGAAGAGTCAATGGCAGGGACCTTTTCAAATCTCTAGCAGTGAAGGGCTTTCGCTGATGTCTGCGCACCCACGCTCTCCTCTGCTTACCGAGTCTGTCACTGCCTTCAAGGCAAACTCGTAGGGAAATGAGAACCTGTCCAAGACCTCATTAAAAAGAAACACAGAACCTTTTAAGTTGATTAGATGTTCTGCCCGAGATCGAGGCACAAGTCGGATCATCCGTACAGCCCTGCTTCGTTTATGATACTGAATGCTTCTATTTTACCTGCAATTGGTGACTTTTTCCTGGAGAGACATTTACAAAGGTCTACCCATCCCTCACAGGGCACCAAAGACAGACTAATGAAGCAAATGCATCTAAGTCCAGTTTGGTGAAGCAACAAGTTTAGGTTGACTCACAGGACAGGAGCATTGGTGACCCAAAGACAGATACATCATCTAAAAATCCTACTTCAGCCTGGGTGACAACCCAAGAACGCCACATCCCTGGACCTTCTGGACCAAGTGGCTGACAGTTCCGTTATACACAGTCCCTGAGCAACTGTTTCCAATTTTAATACTCTTTGGGGAGGAGCCTTGTGAATCTGGTGAGTTTCTGAGCTTCCAGGACCTTGGAAGTTTTATCGGCTTCTGGTATCATATGAACCTCCTTCCTCCCTTCAGAAGGGAATGCCTGACTTCAGAGGAAACCATTACAGAATGTCCGGAAAGGAGATGGGGTGTATGGGTGTTGACTCCAAAGGGAGCAAAAGGCTCTTTTAACCTACATGGTAAAGAGGAAAAGGACCCCTAACTCGAAGCCTCAGTCCGGCTGGCTTCACGGGGATGTGACTGACGTGGCCGCCCGAGGGTCTGTACTCAGAAGGGCCTTATGCTGTCTCTCCACATGATGGCTCAGAGGACTCTGAGACTGTGGTTCTGTGGGGCTTTGCAAAGAATGCATGCAGTCCTGCCTGCTATACTGCAGTGCTTTGTGGAATGTTGGTGGGGACATCACATGAAGGAGTCATCCGTGCAATGGGCTGCAGTAGAGGGAACGACAGACAAGTGTCCAGGCTTCATGGTAGACATGAGTTTTCGTGCGTGAGCAGGGTTACTAGGTTTTCAGTGGTGCCACCCACCTTTCAGTTCTGTAGTCTGCAACCTGCATGCTTGGACATGGTGGCTCAGTTCCACAGCCTGCAACCTGCATGCTTGCACATGATGGACCAGTTCTGCAGCCTGCAACCTGTATGCTTGCACATGGTGGACCAGTTCTACAGCCTGCAACCTACATGCTTGGACATGGTGGCTCAGTTCCACAGCCTGCAACCTGCATGCTTGCACATGATGGACCAGTTCTGCAGCCTGCAACCTGTATGCTTGCACATGGTGAACCAGTTCTGCAGCCTGCAACCTACATGCTTGCACATGGTGGCTCAGTTCTGCAGCGTGCAACCTGCATTCTTGCACATGGTGGCTCAGTTCTGCAGCCTGCAACCTACATGCTTACACATGGTGGCTCAGTTCTGCAGCCTGTAACCTGCATGCTTGCACATCGTAGACCAGTTCTGCAGTCTGCAACCCACATGCTTGCACATCATAGACCAGAGAGGACAGGTAAATCAGTGAGCGGTAACTGACATGAGATCCGTCAGGAGAGCCAGATCACACAGGCTGCTGATGAATTTACAGTTTATCCTAACCTGACATAGAAAACTGAGGCGTTTTAGACAGAGAGGTTATGAATAACATCGTGTCTTCAGGCACGATAAGAGGACACAAGCTTCAGTGTCAGAACAGATGGGGCAGTCAGAATCAAAGCAGGGAGACTGTTGATAGTCCAGCAGGCAATAATAGCATGATGGGATGGCTGGGTTGGGGTGGCAGCATCTGCAAGGGAGACGCAAAGTGACTCAGTCTGTGCCCGAGGACCGGCTGTGTCAGTCACCTGCTGACAGAACCTCTGCCTTTGTTCTACATCTTAAGTGAGCACAAACTGCTGTGATCTAGCTGCCTTCACTCCCCCTGACTTCCTTGTTGTCTGTAATTGACAAGGATGTTTGTGTACTTTCTGGCCAGTGGTTTTTCCACAGAAGCAGTAGAGGTATACAGAAGCAGTAGAGGTATAAAAGGCTTTAGCTGAGGCAAAAAAAGGTTGCTGTTCTTCTACCTGAAAAGAAACCTCTGTGTCTCAATCCCGGCGCCCCCCACCAGTCTCGGCATCCAGGCTGCACCGGCAGTGCTCCAAGTGGAGGTCCCACTGAGATCTGGAAAGTGGGGATATGTGAATGGGGTTGCTCCATCCACCAGCTAAATGGAGGAGCGTATTGGGGAAGGTAATGTGTTTTTTTTTCATCCCCAGAGATACTCTGAGGGACACCCACCAAAAAACTAGCAAGTATAAAGAAGAGGCGGGAGGGTGAATTGAAGGCCTCAAAAAGTAACTGAAACTCTTAAAGCAACAAGGCATAGAAGTAACAAGGAAGACAGCTGAAGATTTTGTACAAACAGTAGCTCAAGTTAGCCCCTGGTTTATTACGAGAGGAGTTTTAAATGTTCCAGATTGGGAACAAGCCAAGTCAGATTAAAAGGAGTATGTGTGTTTTCATCCCCAGAGATGCTCTGAGGGATGCCCTCTGGAAGACTGGCCAGTAGGGAAGTAATAAAGAGGAGGCAGGAGGGTGAATTGAGGGCCTCAAAAAGATAGAATGTGTACAGATGTGTGCTATTGTGTAGACTGTGTTGTCTTTTGTGTTCTGCACTGGAGAAAGACATTTGATTCTGGGAGCTGCTAAGAAAGGTATTTTGACTTTAAAATATGGGCCTAAGGATTTGATGCTTTGGAAAAGAGGTTCTGCCTTTGTCTCCACAGAGGATGAGAACCTGTGGGTTCATTGCACATTTATGTGGTTTGAATCACCGAGACCCCCTGAAATGTTGATGTAAAATACCCCCAAGAATGCAGCATCCCTGCTCAGCAGGAAGTAGCCAGACAGGCTGACCACACCCAAATTCCCTAAAAGGTTGTTAAAGTGGTTCCTTCAATGGTTCCAGAGCAGGAGCAGCAAGCCTGCTTCCCTGAGCCCTGCTCCTCTCCATGAAGCAGTTTGGACCCAGAGAGAGTCTGTCTGGGGCCAGAAGGCAGCTGGAGCAGAGCTTTGCTAGGCATGTTGCCCTGGTCCAGTCGGTGCCCAGCCTGGGGGACACCACGGCAGTGTCAGGAGTATCAGCAAATATGACAAGTGCTGGACCATAGAAGATCGGCAGAAGAGAGACCTTGGAATCACCGCAGCTGTGATTGCTGTTATTGCTATCTCTGCCACCACAGATACTGCTGCCGGAATTGCTCTCTCCCAGACTGTGCAGACGGCTGAGACTGTCAACCAGCTAGCTGAAAGAGTCAGCAATGCTTTGGACATTCAATGTGATCTTAATGGACACATTCAGTTGGGCATATTGACCTTGAACCAACAAGTGGCTCTGGTTCAGGAGCAAGTGGACTGTCTTTGGACTTGTCAACAGTTAATCATGTTATATGCATTACTCATGGCACTGTATTGCATGCTTCTGCTACTGTGATGGAACTCAACCGTCATATGAGAGGGCTTTGGAATACTGCTTTTGTTAATTTTACCACCCAGTTAGTGCATGCTAGATGGTTGCAGCACTGGTCTGGCTCATTGGCACTGTCGGTCCTGGGGATACTTGGTTTAGGGCTATGTGTCTGGGTAGCCATGGAAGGGCAATACTTTGGGGGCAGGATGCCACCTAAGCCCAGGAATATTAGAGGGCTATTCCCTGTGACAGGCAAGGTATTCCACCCAAAGTAACAAGATAAAATAAAATGGGGGGGGGGGTGTTGTGATCTAGCTGTCCTCACTCCCCCTGACCAACAGCGGAACTTCCTTGTGGTCTGTAATTGACAAGGATGTTTGTGTTCTTTCTGGCTGGTGGTTTTTCCACAGAAGCAGTAGAGGTATAAAAGGCTTTAGCTGAGGCAAAAAAAAAGGTTGTTGTTCTTCCACCTGAAAAGAAGCCTCCGTGTCTCAATCCTGGCGCGCACGCACGCAGGCAGGCACACACACACGCACACACACGCGCGCGCGCGCGCGCGCACACACACACACACACACAGACACACACACACACACCCGCCAGTCTCGGCATCCAGGTTGCACTGGCTGAAGCAACAAATTCACCAGGTCACTCCCCCACGCTGGAGCTGAGGAAATCCTGGGTGACTCACCTGTCATGAGAGGTTCCACATTTGCAAAGGAGGTCTAGGCTCATCCAGACCAGACCACAATGCCATGCTCGTAAACCAGACAAAGAAACTTGAAATTTGTGGTATTTATTTTTGGTTATCAAGTGTCTCTTTTATATCAATACGAAATGAAGCTATTTAAAAAAAAAGCAAAACTATGCAAAGTGCTCGAGACAAGAAGGTCCGCATCATAATGGCTTCGTGCCCACAGTGATCTCGCAAGATGTGCAAAAACACGGGGCCGCTTTGCAGTCAGCACACGGCTGGGGATTGACAATACGCCGGTTGGCGGAAGGTGGAGACTGTCTGTCGCTGCCAGTTGCTTCCAGCAGGCAAAACATCACATGCATCAGAAGCAGAGAGCTCAGAGCAGCAGGAGAATTCAGCTCCCTTGCACATACCTGCATGCACCACTGTCTGAAATTTAGAAAAATAGGATTTATAAAACAAAGCACAAACCAAAACCTAAGCCCTTTGGAACTAAGCTATGTCCAAAATTAATCTCCTCCAGGCAACAGCGACAAGCTTGCAGTGGCGTGACTTGGCCCTGACCCTGGGTCTTCACCGATGTCAAGCTGACTATCCTTTACAATATGCAGAGGTAGAGTGAGGAATGCCCCAGACCTGAACCTGAGCCGTGTCCCTTGGCATCGACACTCTTGCCAGCACTTGCTAGGAGCAACATCAGCTGGGCTTCTGGTGGAGACACGCCACAAGACAAAGGGGGCAGTCTGGAATGCTAGTATGGAAAGTGAAGCCCATAAACCAGGATGGCGTGTCAAGTTAGCCTTGGGGTGAATCCACTCAAGCAGATAGGAGGAAGATAAAACCACAATAATTCTGGAAACAAGATAGACACAAACCTGGGGGGAAAAAAGTTTTCAAATGGCAGCTTGGAGCAGGAAAGGCTGCCAGGAATTCTATGTGGCTTCTGAGACTTCTTAGGAAGACAGGGTGAGTCCTGGCTCTGCCACCCTGACCATCTCCATGAGCTGTCCGGGACAATGGTTTGCATCATCTGTCACCAGAGATCATTTCCCAGTGCTTGCCCCGTGAGTCACATTTGCGGCACTTGACACTGTGTGGCCACCCCTGAACTCCTCTGGCCTCCTTCCCACTAAATCACCCTTTCTTGTGTCCTTCGCTAGCTCCTCTTCCTGTGCTCACCCCTTAAATGCCAGTTCCCCCAGCACTTCTTCCTCTTGTGTCTCACACGGGGCAAGCCTGTGGACGTCATTGCTCGGGCTACCACAGTGTTTCCCAAGCATCGGCTCCAGCCTCGGCATCCTTCAGACTGCACCAGCTCTCTGACCATGGGATTGCACAGGTTCCTCCCTCCCCTCCCCCTTCCTTTCTTTGGACACAACACTGTGTAGATCAAGCTGGCCTCACACACGCCATCCTCCCGACTCTGCCTCCCAGATGTTGGTGCTGGGATCGTAGGCAACATCACAGCTGGCAGGACTGGACATTTCTGCCTGGCTGCTTTTTCCTTAACCAGGATCCGCTGAGCCCAGAGTCATGCTCATCTCCCCCCTTCTCTCTCCTCTCTCTATTTTGCCAGCTATCACAGCCATTATACACATGCCTGAAAAAGCCAGGCTTGTGCGCTTCTCTCTCCCTCGCCATGAGACCAGAACCGTCATCGACAGAACTGTTTTCTTCTCAGTACTGGGGACTAAGTCTAGGAATAACAGCTGCTGCCACGAAAGCTCTCACTGGGTTATAATCCCAGCCCTCATTTCACTTGTTATTTTAAGACAGTCTTATTGTGCTGCCCGGGACTTTCCTGCCTCAGCATGTTGGGCACAGAGTCTAATCCTCAAGTGCACCCCCCCTTCCTCTAATGTGTGCCCCTCTTCCTCTGGGGCATGTGCCCTTGGCTGTAGTTTTCCTCACCCCTGCCCTAGTACAGTTGTGATGGAGGCTGTTAACTTTCTGCCAATGGTCATTGCCTCTTTCTTTCTTTCTTTCTTTCTTTCTTTCTTTCTTTCTTTCTTCCTTCCTTCCTTCCTTCCTTCCTTCCTTCCTTCTTTCTCTCTAGCTATATTATTTTTTATTTTCTTATTTTAATTATTTTTATTGAGCTATACATTTTTCTCCACTCCATTCCCTTCTACCCTCTCCCCTTCTACCCTCTCCCGTGACCCCCCCCCCATGCTCCCAATTTACTCAGGAGATCTTTTCTTTGCCTTTATTTTTCATTTGGTATAGAACCCCACATTTTTAGCTGCATTCAACGCCTCTCAAAGGAAAACAACATTTCCCATGGTTCCTCACTGGTAGGTAATAAGCCTCCTGACCCCTCAGCTGCAAAACTAGGTTGTCACCAAAGTGAAGCATCCAACTTCAAGCACTTTGTTTGAAAGAAGTGGTGTGCACTCTTGATGCTCCTTGCTGCCTTGCCACAGGCTGGTCTCGCATTTTCACCTAACAGATGAGGATGGGATCCTTGGTCAATGTTTCCCAAACATAAATGTCACCAGAGACCCCCGGAGGATTTAAGTATGGATGAAGCCTAATGTGGTGGCACATCCCGGTGATCTCAGAGTGGGGGGGGGCATGAGTGGAACAGCTTGAGCTACCTGTTGAAACCCAGGCTCAGAACTGCCAAAGCAATACCAGAGCAACAGAATTCAGTGAAATACAAATTGGTGGCTGGGCCCTAGCCGTAGAGTTCCTGATTTGGCATTTGATAGGTGGGATGTAAAAATGACATTTCTGCTACATTTCCAGATGGTCTTGATGCTGCTGTCACAGTGACTTCTAAGTAAGGACAATAGAGAAGCAAGCCAAGGGGACCTGAGGTTCACAGGGTGATGCCCCTTCTGGGGCTCACGGCCACTCACTTTTAGACCGCTGTGAGAAAGGATGGACCCTGCTTAGGTCTTTCCTTGAGTCTCTGATACAGAAGTTTTATATCCAAATGAAGCTTCACAGTTCATCTTAAACCGTCCTTCCAAACCCTGAGCTTTCAACCATCCTGTCTCTTGGCACAGCTCGCCCAGCACATCCTGGTGAGGACTGAGGCATGGAGAGGAAGAGGAAGCATTCGGAATGGCAAACCACAGAGCCTCCCTGATCTACTATGCCCCGGGGCCAGTCAGGCCTTCCCAAACTCAGCAAGAAAGCTCACCCTTGGAGGACAACAGGCTTCCCTGTCAGGGGGGTAAGAAGAGCTCAGAGTCCACCGGGGTTTGTAGCAGGATTTCCATCCATCAGTGAGGAGACAGAGACATAAGTGTTATGCATAATGTGCCTCCCAGAGCCCCTTTGAAGGTGGGACTCAGGCCTAGCTATGAGGGGAACAGACAGAACTAACTCCCTCACTGGCAGAGAGCCACGTCACCCCAGGTCACGCCCTGCTGTGACAGCCTGCATCTGTGACGGTTCTGACTAATGTCAGACTAAGTCAGCCCTAATTCCTGGGAGGGAGTCTGGGATTTGCTTAAACTCAGTCTTCATTCTCCCTCTTCCCTCACAGGTATTGATTTCCTCTTTTCTCCTCCTCCCTTCCCCCTTCCTCCTCTTCTTCATTATCTCCTCCTCCTCCTCCTCCTTAATAACAGGGCATCACACTGTAGTCCAGGCCAGCTTGAACTCACTCTGTAGCCCAGACTGAGCTTGAACTCAAGACCTCTGCCTCCTGAATGCTGGAATTATAGGCATGAACTTTCATGCTGGCTCACAGGTATTGATTTTAAGAAGCATGTTGTACTCCAAAGTCTGTGTCAGGGTCCAGTTCGAGAGAACTCAGCCTGGGACGCATCCTGACAGAGACAAGGAATCGACCAAATCTGTGAATGATCACAGCTCCATGGCAGGTCACGGTCACCTCTCAGGGAAACTCAATCTCCTTCCCATGGCATTCAAGGCCTTTTAAAGTTTGATTCTAACTTCCTGTCCACCCCCCCCATTCTCCCTAGTAGTCAGGGGCCATGTTGCACAGCCATGCAAGCATTTGCTCTGGAGGGCATACCAAGCACATCCTCTTCCTTCTGTGTGGTCCTCCACATACAGCTCAGGCATCATCTCTGCTGTGATGCGTCCCAGAAAGCCCTGGGTGTGAAAGAGAAGCACAGAGGAATGAATGGAGTCTGGGAGTTTATCAGGCCTGAGTTCAAATCCCAATTCCATGTCACCTCCTGCCTTTACTGAGACCGTGATGACCGCCTCGGTGGGTTAAATAAAACCTGCAGCTCACCTAGACCAGTGTTTCTTTTTTTTTTTTTTCAAGTTAAAATATTATTTTTACTTTTATTGATTCTTTGTGGATTTCACATCATACATTCCGGTCCCACTTATCTCCCTGTCCTCTGCATTAGCCCTCTGCCCTTGTAACCTCCCCCCCCCAACAAAACCAAAACCCAAACAAGACAACAAAGAAACAAAAGAAAACAAAGAAGGAAAAAAAGAAGCATCTTGTGGAAGCTGTAGTGTGGCCGTTGAGACACAATGTTTACCCTTTAGTCCATTCATCTTTACTTGCAAGTGTTCATCGCCACAAGTCATTGGTCTGGCTGGAGGCCTCTGGTTTCTGCTACAGCACCGATAATGATA
This sequence comes from Ondatra zibethicus, assembly GCA_004026605.1. Classification (NCBI taxonomy): domain Eukaryota; kingdom Metazoa; phylum Chordata; class Mammalia; order Rodentia; family Cricetidae; genus Ondatra; species Ondatra zibethicus. The sequence goes on along the minus strand of PVIU01014101.1, from coordinate 21,219 downwards.
ATGGCTCTCACTGAGCTCCTCTTGGATATCCTGCTGTTGTCCTGCGTCATGGAGAGCCTGCTGCTTTGGATCTGTAGGTTTATCCCCTTCACATACTCTAACAGTTCATAGATGGGGTGGATGTTGGAGTGGGCCAACTCACAGCCCTGGTTCTGGGCCTGGGTGGTAGCTTGGTTGGTCAGCTCGCTAGCTTTCCCTCATCCTCACTACTCAGACGAATTCTCCAGCACTGGAGAACTCACCAGAATTGGGCTAGCTCACCCAATTCAGCCTACAGTAAGGAGCCGGCCGGTGCTCCTGTGCTCCGGCCCTCTGATTCGGGTCCCCCTCACTCAGAGCCAGGGCCAGCTCTGTTGTTTTCCCCAGGCAAGGGGCAGGGCCCTCTCTCCTGATTGCTGTAGGGGGCATACAAGGGGAGGGGAAAAGAGGGGAGGGGGCTGTTAGTGTTTCTTTAAATATAATATGCATAGAGATGCCCTGAGCATCCTGCTGAAGCACGGAGTCTAACTCAGCAGACCCGGGGTGGGACCTTTGCAGTTCTAACAGGTTCCCAGGTGGTACGGCTGCTGGAAATCCATGGCCCATGCACCAGGGCCTTAGCCCAAGGTAAGCGCTCAGTGACATTTACATCTAACCCCCGTCCTTCCTCCTTCCTCTTGGCACTGACCCATGCATACAATGCCCATCACTTCATGCTTCAGCAAGCTGCTGTGTTGGTGTCTCCCACTAGACTGTATTGAGTACAGAAAGCACACTATCTCCCTTTCAGTGTTCCTGGGGCCCAGGAGAGGGCCGGGCATGCGCGTGGGGATTAATAAGTGTTTGTTGAACTGATCTTTATAAAATGCAAATAGAAATATCAACTCTGCCTGGGTAGATGAGTTTCAGGGATGGATAAATGTGATCGTTTGAGAGGGAACGCAGAAGTATGTATCATCTGGTGCGGGTATGGGTGATCTTATCTCTCAGCTCTCCACTCTGCAGTGGCTCCGATTCATGCAGCAGAAGCATGTTTACCTGTGGCTATGGCCCAGGCTCTGGTGATTATAAAACAAAGCACCCACCACCCCAAACCCAGATTCATCTATAGTTTAAAAATATACCACATCCTTTCCAGGGTATCAAGTGTGACACTCGCCTCCGATAAGAAGCAGAAGAATGACCCCGGCGGGAAGGTGTAGTGTATCAATCAATCATCAGTCAATCATCAGTCACAAGCGGGCACGGGCACCCTTCTCCGGGTGGCACTGGCTTTGCAAATGACCTTTTCTTATCTACCTCCCCACAGATCCGAAAGGAGAATCACCATCTCCTGCCCGTTTGAAGGATTTGACATTCAGACATCTTAGAGATGGGAAGAGGGAAAGAAATATCACAAACTGTAGAGTACAGCAAACTGGAACACTCAGCTTGATACCAGGCATGCTTTTGAGATTCGTGTACTATAATCTTAGACACATGGGGACTTGTGACCTGCTTGCTGAGGATGTGAAACACTTGTTATCTTTGGAGATACACACACACACACAACACACACACGCGCGCGCGCACACACACACAGACGTACGTATATTTTGAGACAGAATCTCTCTGTTACATAGCTCCAGCTGTACTAGAATTCATATAGACCAGGCTGGCCTCAAACTCGCAGAGATCTGCTGGCCTCTAACCGAATGAAACACCTTTTAAAGAAAATTAAAAAGTTCTTACTTTATTGCCCAGGCTACCTTTGAATTGCTGAGTTCAAGATATACCCTCATGTCTCTGCCTTCCAAGTAGCCAGGATTACAGGTGCACATCCCTGTACCTGGCACTGTAAAGAACTTTTTACCGAAGACTGGTGTGGGTTAAGATAACCAAAGGAGGAGGACTGAAGGAAACTGAGTTCCCTAGTGACTAGTAATTGTCCTCACCCAAAATCAAGAGTCAGGAAGGAGAGTCAGGGATTAGGTTAAAAACTGGAGCCATGGAAGAGCCCAGGAGCTGATAGTAAAAATGCCTGCCTTGGAAGCATGAGGACCTGATTTAAATCCCCAGAACTATGTTTGGTTTTTTACTTGTTTGTTGAGTTAATAGGCTGGTTATTTGGTTGGTTGGTTAGTTAGTTAGTTATTTGTTTGGTTGGTTGTTTTTTGTTTGGTTGGTTTTTTGTTTGTTTGGTTGGTTGGTTAGTTGGTTGGTTGGTTAGTTGGTTGGTTGGTTGGCTCGTTTTTTGGTTGGGTGGTTGGTTGGTTGGTTGGTTGGTTGGTTGGTTGGTTGGTTGGTTTTTTGGTTGGATGGTTGGTTGATTAGTTGGTTGATTGATTTTTCGTTTGTTAGTTTGTTTGTTTGGTTAGTTGGTTAATTAGTTAGTAGGTTGGATTTTTGTTTGTTTGATTGGTTGGGTTTTTGGCTGATTTAAGTTTTGGTTGTTGTTTTTGTTTTTATTTTGAGACAGGGTTTCTCTGTATAGTCCTGGCTGTCCTGGTACTTGCTCTGTAAACCAGAGAGAATGCAGAGATGTTTGTTTTTTAGAGAGCCAAGTATAGTGGACACACTTATAATTCCAGTGATAGGGAGGTAGGGACAAATGAATTCCTAGAGATCACTGCCAGCTAGCCTAGCCCAGTTGCACCCAGTTAGCTCAGAGATGCACTTTGATCTCTCTTCTTGACTTTCCTAACCCTCATATCCATGTTTCCTTTGCGCCTGATCCTTCCAGTTCTTCAAGTCTCCTCAAAACTTCTCATAACTGGAACAAAACCTTGACAGGTTCACTCTACAATGTGAGGCAGTGCCAGCCAAGACTTCTGGGCAAACTAGGACCATGGACTTAGTGATAAATTTTGCTATAGACTCTGCATCAGTTATTAGAAATAAATTGTGTGTAGCCCACCAAATTATAGTTTTTAGTAGTCCGGAGCCAACATAATTATTTAATCAAAGCCAACTTTTTGATTAGTGAGTACATGCAAGCCATGCTGAAATAAAATAGCAGTTTTGTGAGAAGCAAGGGATAATTGCAGACAATTCTTTATGCTCATAAATCCATACTGGAGAGTCGTAAGTTCCCAGGATCTACCATACCTGCTGGAGAACTTGTCCTCCCCAGAGAGAGACTTTGGCACAGCCAGCAGGTCACAGGCTGTTGTCTGGCCAAAAGACAAGTTGGACAAATGCCAGAGGCAAAGTTTTCTTTTCTTTTTTGATACAGGGTTTCTCTGTGTAGTCTTGGCTTGTCCTGGAACTTGTTCTGTAGACAAGGCTGAACTCGAACACACAGAGATCTGCCTGCTTCTCCTGAGTGCTGGGATGAAAGGTGTGCACTGTTGGGGACTGTGGACCCCCAGACCCTGGGACCCCCTGCCTGCCGGAGTAAACAGCTTGTTTTCCTATGCTTGCAGCTGCTCTGAGCAAACAACTTGTTTTGCAGCTGCTCTGAGCACGAGACCCTCAGGAGTTTCAGATGGCAGGGAGTGGTTTCTGGTGGGCTTGCAGCTGAGAGTTAGGGCATGGAAGGAGACTCTATGTAAGCTGCCCTGGAACACAATAAAGGGGGCATTCTTGGGGGCATTTTTGGCACCCATGTCTATGTGTGTGTGTGTGTGTGTGTGTCCATACCACGTAGGGCGTAGAGCAGGTGTTGTGCTACAGTGTGCCACTACCGCCTGGCTGCAAAGGTTTTTTTGTTTGTTTGATTGTTTTTTAGCATCATGTTTATCATTGTCTTCATCAGAGGAGGACCAAATGAAAGGACCAGCCAAGTTTACAGCATAATCAAGAACCAGTGCAAAGACAAAGTTAAGAGCAATTTCCAGGTTGACCTGAGCCAAAAGACATCCTACATGCAGGTGGCAGAGCGCGGGTGATTTCAAGCCACGCAAATGCAATACCCTGGGGCTCCTGAAGTTGTGGCTCAGAGGCTGTGCTGCTCTGTGAAGTGTTGCCGATCCTCCACAGCCAGATGCATAAAATCTACCAGAATATGTTGAACTCTAGAAAGCATGAAACAGAAGTACCGCAGGAGCGCCGCCCTGGAGGAGGGGCTTTCACATTTGCACACTCCCGCCTGCTGCGCCGACCGGAGAGTCAGCGCCCAGTGTTGACTGCTCAGCTCGGTTCCCAGAGTGGAGCATAGAATAGCACACATCCCAGGAGGCTGCTGGTCCAAAGCAGAAGGGCACATGGAACCCAACCTTTGTTCTTTTTACATTTAGTATGCGTGTGTACGCAAGCGTGTGTGTGTGTTTGTTTGTGAGTGTGTGTGTGTGTATGCATGCATACCACAGTGTGTGCACATGGAAAGCAGAGGACAGCATGAGAGAAATCTGTTCTCTTCTTCCACCAAGGGGTGGATCAGACTCATGCTGTCAAACCTGTGACAAATGCCTTTACCTATTGAAAATCTTGCTGCCCTTTATTTTCTTTCTTTTCTTTTCTCTCTCTCTCTCTCTCTCTCTCTCTCTCTCTTTTGTATTTTCGAGACAGGGTTTCTCTGTAGCTTTGGAGCCTGTCCTGGAACTAGCTCTGTAGACTAGGCTAGCCTTGAATTCACAGAGATCCTCCTGCCTCTGCCTCCCGAGTGCTGGGATTAAAGGTGTGTGCCACCACCGCCCAGATTATTTTTATTTTTTATTATGAATAGTTATAACAATAGTCAACCTACATGGTACCTATTAATTTACTTATCTCTTTCTACTAGATTGTTTGACTGTTCAGGGTCGAAATTGTCCTGATTGGTCTTGACATCTTTAGCACTTATCACAAAATCTATACTAAATTTCAACAAATATTTGAAAGAAAAACAAATTAATGGTTTTAAAAAAACAGATAATATAGTGCACATCCCAGGAGAATAAGTACTGTTTTTAGCTTAAGCCCAAGGTGTTCAAGCCCTTACACTGAGCGGTTGGGCTGTGATACCCACTGCTCGCCATACTACCAGCCCTCGGTACTAGGGAATCAGTTCTAGATGCTCCTTGCTTAGCGAAACCCACAGCTACTCTAGTGTCGTGTGAAATCGTATCGTATTTGCATATAACCTGCACACATCCTCCCACAAGTTTAAATCACTTCAGACACTGCAGTGTAAATGCTCGGTGAACAGGAGTAATATATTGTTCCAGGGACAGAGGGACAAAAAAGCATCTGTTGGGGGTCACCTCTGCTGCGGGATGATGCCCTTGTACACTGCAAAGGTTTGTCACTCGTATTGGTTTAATGAAACACTGATTGGCCAGTAGCCAGGCAAGGAGTATAGGTGGGGCAACCAGACTAGGAGAATTCTGGGAAGAGGAAAGGCAGAGATGCAGTCACCAGCCAGATGCAGAGGAAGCAAGACGAGACTGCCTTACTGAGAAATGGTACCAAGCCACGTGGATAAACATAGTCAAGAATTACGAGTTAATTTAAGTTGTAAGAGCTAGTTAATAATAAGTCTGAGCTAGTAGGCCAAACACTTTATAATTAATATAAACATCTGTGTGTTTCTTTGGGACTGAACAGCTGCAGGACCAGGCAGGACAGAGATTTCCATCTACAAGTACAAATGCAACGTGGTTTTCTAAATACTTCCCGCCCTCCATTGGCTAACTACACAGATCTGGGAACTCTGGACTGTGGAAGGTGACTTCCTCTCTGTGTTTGCAGTCACACAGTCCTGCCTGCAAATCTAGACAGCATCTCAGCACAGCTGCCTTCGTTTCTTTTCATATAGAAGGGTAGACGGCATTCACTTCAAACAGTTCTTCTAAAGACTTGAAGGATGTGGATATCAGGGAACCAAAGTTTGTGCATACAGTTGGAATTGGAAATGGATTATGAATAGATAACAATATGCCATTAAGCATGGGCAAGGCCAGGATGAAGCTGGGGAGATTAGCAGAGAGGGGAGCATGCATGTGAGAGAGAGCCACTCAGAAAGTTAAGGCTAAACGTGCTCACAGGGCATAGACACTCTTCCTACAGGTGGGTAGTTCCTGTCACGGGTGATCCACACATAGCCTGGGCTTTCTCTGTCTAGAGCCCATCACTGCTGGTGCACACACTTAGCTGAGTGGGGAGGACTGGGCCGATAGTGTAGGCCTCCGCCTACCTTTTCAGCCTCCTTTTCCAGCCTTCCCAGGCACCTTCTTAAATGCCTTGCACCCCAGGATCCTGGACCATGTCTCTACCTTCTTCATTCCTTCTGTCTCCAGCCTTTTAATCACTTCACCTTTAGTCTAGCTTAGACACAGAAACCCCTAGTGAGAATTCCTGGGAGGTTCAGGGCCAGAGAAAGAAAGCAAAAGTTGGGTTTGTAATGCTTCCCTGTGTTGGTCCCCACAAGGGGCACTGTCAGGGTGGGAGAGAAGGATTTGGGTGACTGTCCTGGGAGTGTTTGCTTGTCAACTCAGAGTCTCTACACACTGGACCACAGAGCACAGAGAACATGTAGAAACTGTGCTCTAGGAGACTACTGTAGACAATTGTCCTTTTTGTTGGTGGCTAGCATGAGCTTGCATGTAACAAGTATGTTTATGCCATGTAGAGTGTCTCACGCATTATCTATACAATAGGCTGTCCCGTAGGAACCTGCCTTCAAGGCGCTGGCTCTCAGCACTTGGGCAGGGACTGTTCTGTTCCTGAGACTTACAGCTGCTGGTTAAGGATCTTTAGGATGACAGAAACTTTTCTCCAGCCCTTCCCACGTTTTCATCAGTCACAACAACAGAATGTAAATACGAACAAAAGACAAAACAATCTGAAAATTGCTTGACCATTTTAATGCAAAGTTTTAGCAGGCTACTGCTGGTTTTGCTGAGGCTCGTTAAAAGCAAAACTTAACTCAATGGAACTTTTAATGGGTGCTAAGGCAGACTTTCCAGAGGAGCACACTGGTGGGTGTGGGGGCCACTGCAGTGAGGTCTAACAGCAGGAGAGGGAGCTCAGGATCTACTCATCAGAGCAGAGGAACAGTGTGGGGTCAGCGGAGGGGAAATTACTAAGAAAGAGCCAGTGTAAAGGATTAGACCGGCCCAACAGGATTCTTACTGAAGATGAGCCAGGACACCCAAAATAGCATGGGGTTGTGGCAGAGGGCAAGGGGCTTGATCACATGTGGTGAGCAGGTGTCAGGAAGGAAGGGGGTTTCTTGTTAAACTCATTCAACTAACTTCTTTACTAAAACTAGATTTTATAAGGAAGGGCATAGATGGGCCTAGCAGCCTGCCTGGAGTTTGAACAAGCAAAGAATCGTTTTGTCGGACCCTAGTGGATCTGTTTGGTTGGTATTTGTATAGATTTCTAAAGCGGAAAGTCTGGAATCGAGACAATACCCCTGTGGTGATCTCAGAGAAGGGAAGTGGCTTCCCCGACAGGCAGAAGGCGGCCTCCAACTCTCTCGGCACCTTCTGGCCTGGAGTGGTATACAGGTCACGTGCAAAGCCTGGCTTCGAACTCGACTGTGAAAGTAGAAATACGCACCTCGTAGGGTTCTTGTGACGATTAAATGCCTGTGCAAATGGCTCTTCCCAGCGGTCACTTTTCTGTGCCTTGTGGAGGTGACTCCGAGGTCATGCGTTGAAAGCTTGGTTTCCAGCTAGCAGACCTTATTGTTGAGAGATGATTGGGCTGCAAGGACGCGGTCATGAATCAATCCCTACAAGGATTCACAATTTGGTGGAATTACCAGGGGAATAGTAGAAACTTCTAGAGGTGGAGCTTAGGCAGAGGAACTAGGTCACCAGAGGTATGTGGGTGGGACTACCTCAGACCAGGAACTCCGTCCCCTCCATCTCTTCTCTGCTTCCTGGTCACCATAACATGAACAACTTTTCTTCACCATGCCAGTTCACCACAATGTTCTGCCTCACCACGGCTCCAGGACAAAGCCAGCCAATCATGAACTTTAACCTCTGAAACTGCAAGCCTGAATCAATCTTCCTTTAAATTGCTTCTCCCTGGTGTTTCTCTCTCTCTCTCTCTCTCTCTCTCTCTCTCTCTCTCTCTCTCTCTCTCTCTCTCTTTCTCTCTCTCTCTCTCTCCAGGACTACCTAACAGGGAATCACTGTTTCATTTTCCTTCAGTTTTATTGTCTGTTTCTACCCCTCCCCCCATGCATCACTGGGTCTCACAAAATATATAGGTAGACTCTAGTTTTCTTTCCCAAAGATGTAGCTTTTACTTGCACAACAAGAGCTTCTGAGATTTGGTGTGGTCCAGTAGAGAGGAGTGGGTGTTTCTCAGGATAGTCTTCTCTCTTCTCACACTTTTTTCTTCAGTGTGAAAACCTAAAGAAGAGACTGTGCAAGTGGACTTGTCACACTTCTCCAGCTGGGACAGAACTTCCAGCCTGGGCTCCAGACTACGGACCAAGCTCACAGAGTGAAGGACTAATTAGTCTCTGCTTTTGAGATCCTGGGGGTTTTGAGTTCCAGACTAAAGACCAGCCTTACTTCAGAAAAACAATACACATCATTCAAACCTAGGAGAAAAGGGAATCTTGGGGTGTCTCCTTTACCTGGCAGTTAAGGAACCTTACTATATATATTTGTATAGATAGCTAGATAGATAGATAGATAGATAGATAGATAGATAGATAGATGATAGATAGATAGATTGATAGATGATAGATGATAGATAAATAGATGATAGATAGATAGATAGATAGATAGATAGATAGATAGATAGATAGATAGATAGATAGATAGATATCTCCAGGTTAAATTTGGTCTGTTGCTGTGAGGTAATGCTCTTGTACTCTGTAAAGATTTGGCTTAAAAAAAAAATGCTGATTGGCCAGTAGCCAGGCAGGAAGTATAGGTGGGGTGGCCAGTGTAGGAGAATTCTGGGAAGAGGAAAGGCAGAGATGACGTCATCATCCAGAAGCAGAGGAAGGAAGATGAGAATGCCTCACTGAGAAAAGGTACCAAGCCATGTGGCTAAACATAGACAAGAATTATGGGTTAATTTAAGTTGTAACAACTAGTTAATAGTAAGCCTGAGCTAATAGACCACACAGTTTATAATTAATATAAGCCTCTGTGTGCTTATTTGGGGCTTATTTGCAGGACCAGGCGGGACAGAAACTTCTGTCTACAGTCTGTCTTCCAGAAAGCCAATGGCCATTGAGCAAGGATAAACCTGGGACCTCAGGGAGGAATGGGGAATCCCAAGCACCCAGAAAAACTGCCCCCAGGCCCTAGAAACTACGGTGACCAGGCAGTGTATAAAGAAACTAGGGTAAGGTATCGCCTTTGCTCTCTATCCAAAACTGGAGGGGAGGGGTCATAGGAGACTGTGCTGATTCCAGGGCCCCACAGATTGCATTTGGCATCACTAAGAGCTGACCGTGTTCCTGGGCAGCCCTTGAGTTGTTCCTCCTCTGGGTGGCAGGATCTTCACTGAAAGACAGGACTAGGCCTTCATTCACTAGTGGGAGGAGGAAAGACAGGGAGAAAAATAGGTGTCCAGTGAAAGTGGGGTGACGTTGAGCAGAGGAGCCCTCGCAACTCATGTATGGCCCCCAGGGCCTTCCTGCCAACCTTGAGGCTATTGACAAGGGAAAGGTGACTCACAGTGAAGGCTGTCTCCACACCAGCACGTCAGGATCGCTCTGCCTCCTGGTGAAAAAGATGATCCAGGTGAACTGTCCTCACCTCCCCACTGCCATCCTCTCCTCAGGACACTGGTGATACCCTGCCCCCAGGCCACCGTCGTCTGGCCCGCCTGGTACTCATTTCCTTCCTCAGAAGCTTCCAGGTTTGGAGCCCTTTGTGAGAAGTCCTCCCAGGCACCTGTTGTTCTTACTTCCCTCCACGGAGCTGTCCCCACGGGGCCGTCCTTTGCCTGTGCCTGAAGATTCCCCCTGAGGTTTTCCCTTGGACTGCTGTCACTCTCTGACTTGTCTGGGAGTCTCACGGCTCTGACTTTACTAACACTATGAGGGTGACTTAGACGTCCTCACGTCTACACTGGCTTTCCCCGGAGACTGTATCCTACTCAAGGCTCAGTATTCCTCCCTGGAAGCCCCAGACACGCAGAAGCTGACATTTTTCAAACTTTAGTCTTATCATTTTCTCTTACGCACTCACCTCCAGGTCACACAAACAGGACCTGGGAGACTCAGCCATCTGTGAGTTCCTAGCACTGCCACCCTCAAGACACCCAAACCAGACCAACAGTGTCGCCTAAGATATCCCCATTTTCCTTGAGTCCTCCCGTGTAACAGCTCAGAAACTACAGCCTCTTAACTGCCGCTGGACTGGCTCCTTAAAACCGTGTTTTGCCCTCAAGCTGGAGGGACAGATCCAAGTTTCCCCCCCTTATTCTCCTGCTTCAGAAATGTAGACTCTCTCCTGTGACTCCTGGCTCCTCTATCACCCTCTGCCCGCCATCTGCTCCTCTTTCCTCCATTTCTCTCTGATGCTTCCTCCTGCCCTGGGCTGTGCTGGGAAGACCCCGCCCACCTCTTACTCATCCTCGAAGATATAATTTGGATGTTATCATCTCCAAGAATCCTCTGAACCCCCAGGGTGAGTTGTGGTTACTGGTCTTTCAGCCCTGTGATTACGTGTCACAGGAAATGACCGGAGAGATGAGCAATCCATCTCCCGAGATGTTCCTGTGATGGGTATTATCAGTCCAGGGACTGGTACTCAACCTGGCAGGTGCCGAACCCTGATTTCATTAGCATATCAAATAGATCAGTTTCTTAGTGACAGGCTCAGGTTGAGTAATTTATAGAAAAAAAAATACAGGAAGTCAGCATGTGCACAGATCAATTTCAATAAAAGCTAGAACTTGACCGAGGCTGTCATCCTGGGAAGAGGGGACGCCAGTGCACCCTGTCCCTGCGAATAGACTGACTCACGAGGTTATTGAAAACCAGAACGGAGGATGTGAGCTGCATGACACAGCCAGCGAGATCGGTATTAAAGTTGGATGCCTCTGTCTCAGGGTCAGGAAAGGAGCCTTCTTCCCGATGGAATCATGGCATCGTGAGAAGACTTTGTCTGTACCCGTCTTCTTGGAGTGAAGCCTAGCTGCTCCCCTGCCAAGGCTTTTTCCTCTGCGGTTCCCTTTCCATGTCCTTGGCCAACCAGATGTCTGTCCCCTACCCTTTTCTTAATGCCTTTCTGCCGTAGTAATGCAGAGTTAGCCAAAGCCAGCCTTCTGGCTCCTGCTGTGATGCTGAGCATGGATTTCATAGTTTAAGAAAGAAACCTCAGGGCTGGATGTGTAGCTCAGTGCTGGGAAACCTGAGTTCAACAACTACCATGAAGTGGGGGGCCAGGGCAGGAAGGAAATGTGGGCCTCTGCTCCTGGAGAGTGGTCTTACTCTGTAGCCCAGAATGGACAGAAACTATACACTTCGGGCTAGCGCCGACTCCATGGAATTCTTCTGGCTCAGTCTCAGAGTTCGCAGAGTATGGGATTGCTCTACCTTCCCCATGACTCCTCTGGGTTATTCTCCCACATCTACCTCCTCTGAACACTCTGCACCTGAGGTCCTGTTTTTCTGACCCCCCCAACACCTTCGTGTCTCCTTGTTGCTTCCAACCCACTCCAGTGAACATCCCTGTAGCTAGCTAGCCTTTGCTCCAGGTCGATCGAGATTGGCTCTGACTGTTCTCTGCCACAAATAAATCTCTCCTAGCCTTGAGTAGCCATATCTTAGCATTCCCAGATGACTGTCACTCGGGAACTGGCATACCTGCCCCCCGCCCTTCGGAGTCCAGCCACGTTTCTTCCCCCCAGAGCTCAGCTCCTCTTCCTCTCCATTCCCTGTGGAGTTCTCCCTCCCTGACTGTCTTCCCAACTCAAGACATTTCCCTCATCGTGTCAAGCCATCTGACTCCTACCATATTCTTGCCATTCCCGCACAACACCTTCTGACCATCCAAATGGCCCACGAAGGAGCTTTCTATGTCCAACACTTCAGTGGCTGACAAGTCCTATTCCTCCTTAGAGGAGCAATGTTGGCCGATTTTGACCCTCACAATAAATTTTATTAACCATAACATTTTATTTAATCTTAATATTAGACATTTTAAAAAATTATATTGTGTGTGTGCACACGCGGGCACGTGCACGCACGCATCTGTGTCGGAGGTTGACCACAGTGCATTTGTGGAGGTCAGAGTCAGGTCTCCCCTCCCCCCCTTGCTCTCAGCCCAAGGGCTAGCACTCAGGTTGTGAGGATTGTCAACAAAGGGCCTTTGCCAGCTGCGCCATCTTGCCAGCCCAGCAGAGTGGCAATGGTGTAAGATGTGCGGGGTTTGGTGGGGCATCAAGAGGAGGCTCGTGACAGGAGTCAGGGGCCCTAGATGCTTCCAGAGCTCAGAACTCCAGAGTGAGGGAAGGAAGCACTTAAAGGAAGTGGAAAAGAACTAGAGTCTGGCCATCTTAGATCACAGGGGGAAAGCGGAATCCATCTCAGGACGCCTGAGACACAGAGGCCCAGGTTCCCCATGATGCAGAAACCTTCCCACTGAGGAGGTGACCCTGAATGGTTCTCGAGAAGGTGTTCCCACATGAGATGGCTCAATGGCTGTTTCAGGCTATGCTGTCTTCACCGGACACAACGCAAACGGAAACAGAGATGCAGTGAAGGAACTCAGACCTCCCAGTACTCCTGTATTAAGGAATCAACCATGTGATAATTTAAGAGTTCCTAGTGTACCACATTTAAGTGGTTCTAATGTTTAATATTTACCAGAAACAATGAAGTGACTAAAAATTAACCAAGTGATGCTGAATTAAAGCATATAACTTACACTATAGATTTGGGTAATGCTGAATTAAAGCATATAACTTACACTATAGATTTGGGTAATGCTGAATTAAAGCATATAACTTACACTATAGATTTGGGTAATGCTGAATTAAAGCATATAACTTACACTGTAGATTCGGCTTTAAATTGCAGACATTTTCAGCTTATTCACTTGTTTTGGACTTCTAAGAAAAATTACAATTCATATGTGTCTTACTTTCCTTTAATACTTTTCCTTTTCTTTTCCCTTTTTAAAGAGTGTCTTATGTAGACAGGTGGTGGTGGTGGTGGTGGCACACACCTTTAATCCCAGCACTCAGGAGGCAGACGCTGGTGGATCTCTGTGAGTTTGAGGCCAGTCTTTTCTACAGAGTGGATTCCAGGACAGTCAGAGACACAGAGAGAAACCCTGTCTCGAAAAACAACAACAACAAAATAATAATAATAAAAAAGAGTGTCTTATGTAAGCCTGGTGGTGGTGGCGGTGGCGGTGGTGGTGATGGTAGTGGGGGTGCTGGCACTCACCTTTAATCCCAGCCCAGCACTCAGGATGCAGAGGCAGGAGGATCTCTGTGAGTTCAAGACCAGCCTGGTCTATAGGGTGAGTTCCAGGCAGACAGGGCTACACAGAGAAACCCTGCCTCCGAAAACAAAACAAAGCAATAAAAACAACAACAAAATCCAACCAACCAACCAAACAAGCCAGCAGTGTCTTTTATAATCCAGGCTGCCCTCAAACACTCTGTGTAGCTGACGCTAGCCTTGAACTTTCGATGCTCTTGCTTCTGCCTCCCAGACACTGAGGCTACATGTGTACTCCACCACCCTGGTTTGTTATGCTTTTTAATCATTTTTAAAATTAAAAAAGTATAAACTTTATTATATAAAAAGCTTGCAAATATGCCAAATGTGGCGCCCACCTTTACTCCCAGCACGCGGGAGGCAGAGGCAGGGGGATCTCTGTGAGTTTGAGGCCAGCCTGGCCTACAGAGTGAGCCCAGGACAGCCAGGGCTACACAAAGAAACCCTGTCTCAAACAAACGACAACAACAATAGAAAAGCAAAAATAAAAACCAGCCAACTAAACAACAACAGAAAAACTTTCAAATAAAAAACTATCAGATGCCACAACTGACACGAGCCCACATCTGTCCATCTCAGTGAACGCCTGTGTAGGTAGAGCAGCCATTCTGAAGCTGTGTAGCTGCACATTGGACTTTACACTCTCATAACTGAATGTGTAATAAAAATTAAATATTTTATGCTCTTATCCCCACCAAAAACAAAACAAAAAACAAAAAACCACAAAAATTTGTGACAGAATTAGAAGTAGAAAAGCAATTAGTTTTATATCCTCCTTCATGACTCATTTTTGTTTGTTTTGTTTTAGGGTGTTTGCATGCGCTCATGTGTGTGTGTGTGTGTGTGTGTGTGGTGTGTGTGTATGTGAGTGTGTGTGTGTGTGATATGTGCATGTATGATATGGGATGTCCTTCTGTAATATGTGTTGCTTTTATTGGTTGATGAATAAAGCTGTTTTAGCCAATGGCTTAGCAAAGGTAAGCCAGGCAGGAAATCTGAACAGAGAGACGGGGGGGGGGGGGGGGGGGGGAGAGAGAGAGAGAGAGAGAGAGAGAGAGAGAGAGAGTAGGCAGAATCAAGGAGATGCCATGTGGCCACCCAAAAAGCAAGATGTGAGGTAACAAACCATGAGACTCATGGTAAAATATAAAATAATAGAAATGGGTTAATTTAAGATGTAAGAGCTAGTTAGGAATATGCCTGAGTCATTGGCCAAACAATGTTGTAATTAATATAGTTTCTGTGTGACTATTCAGGTGTGGGCGGCTGGGACACAGAAGCTCAGTCTCTCTCTACTCACGTGGGGGCTCACACTAGCCCATGCACTAGAGTTTGGAGGCCACCTGGTATCCTGTTCTATCATCTTACTTCTTTGAGACAGTGTCTCTCATTGAACCTAGAGCTGGGCTGGCAGCCAGCAAGTCATAGCAATCCTGTCTCTACCCCATAACACTGAGGTTACAGATGTTGGTGGCCAGGCCTGGCTTTTTACATATGTTCTCGGTCTTTAAACTCAGGTCCCCTTGCTTACAGAACCATCAGTGTTGCCTGCTGTTCCGTCTTGCCAGCTCCTTTATTTTGTTTTGTTGAGACAGGGTCTCATGGAGCTGCAGCTGGGCCTCTGATTCCAATCTGATTGTGATCCTCCTGCCTCCGACTCCAGACTGCTGGGATTACAGGCATGTGACACCATGTCTAGCTCATTTATTAGCTTAATGAGAATTACTTTGTAATTTGAGATTTGTTAATCAGAAAATCGGCACGTTCGAAAAAATAGTCAAATTATTAAATTAATAAATGCAATTTAAAATGATTAAATGGATCAGATATCAATTTGTTAGATTTATAAGTAGATATGTTTAATGTAAAAACTTCAGATTTTGAATTAAAAGTAATAAATATTAGTTTTTCAGTAATAAATATTAACTATTTCAGACTGAATGGTCTTTACTGGATTCTAAAGATTTCTCCTCCTTCTTTTTCCTTCAATACTGCCATACAGAATATTCACAAGGAAATAGCTGAATCTTTAAGTATGGATTTTTCACAGGGAATGGCTCAGAAAGGACCGCGGGCCGACGAGTGGGCAGCAGAGGGGCAGAGCTAGGAGAAGTGACAGCTCCCGTTGACCACACAAACTCAGACATCTCGTTTCTCCAGACCCATTTCCTCGGTAGTGTCCGGGCCTGGACTCCATGTGCTTGCTCCAATTTTACATTTCATTATTTTCTTATCCCAGTCTTCCCCTCCCACCCCGGCCCAAAGGCTTTCCTTAAGAAATAGAGAATTGTGTCTGTCCCCTAACCCAGCAGGGCCATTCTGCTCTTTCCTCCCCAGTCCCTTGCTTTAAGCCCAAGTCCACCCTGAAAGTCTTCGCATGTTAGATCTGCTCCCTTCCAGCCATCACGTCTTTGATACTATGTGCTCTATGCCAGACATATCACAGACACCCACTAGTCTTTGTGTGTGTGTGCGTGTATGTGTACAGTTGTGAATCCACACATGTGTAGAGTGACCAGAGGTCAGTGCTGAGTGTCTTCCACAGTTGCTCTCTGTTTTATTCCTCGAAACAGGGTCTCTCACCAAACTCAGAGTTCGTGGATTTGGCTAGGCTGGTTAGCCGTTGACTTCTAAGGATGCGCCAGTCTCCACCCCGTCCGGAATTACAGATTTGCATGACCACAAACGGCCTTTTATGTGCTGGGGACCCAAATTTAGCAAGGATCCAAATTCCTAGCAAGTACTTTGTGAACTGAGCCGTCTCCTCAGACCATGAAATAGTCTTGATGCCCTTCCACCAAAACGCTATCAGACTTTGTTTTCGTGTCTAATTTTTTGGGGGGGAGGTAAGGTCTTCCTGTGTAGCCCAGGCTGGAGCTTAACTCACATGATCCTCCTGCCTCATTCCCTCAAGTGCAGGGATTGCATGTGTGTGCCTCCTCTCCTGACTTCTAATGATCTCTATCATTTTATTTGCACAAGTTTTTGTGACTCCTAACATAGGTGAAAGAAAACCTAAGATCCCCTTGGTATTCAATGACTGTGAGTCTTCAGCATCTTCTTCCTTTACTTCTTAACGCTGCCCTCTCTTGCTGTCAAGCTAGCTTGCTGCCCACATCCTTCACGTGGTACAGTGCCAACAAACATGTTCTTCCATGGCCCGTGACCCTCTTTCTAAGACACTCAGACCCTTTCCTTCCCTTGACCTCAAGTCTGGACTCTTTCTCAGAGATTTCATGTGGCCATCTACAATTCAGATTCTTCTGTATCCGGGCACACTGGTGCGATTACTTTTGGCTTGTTTGTATTACTACTCAGTAACAGTATCTTTGCTCTTGTGTGTGTATATCTCTTCTCAAAGAGATGCTATACATATCTTTAGGAAAGAATTTTTCCTGCTTTGCCAACCACAGGATTGTTAAGAGGGTCAAAGGAGATGGTTTGTGTGGAAGGGCATTGACGCTGTAAAGCTCTAGTCAAATACAGTGTAAGAGGAACCATGGCGGGGCTGAAAATGCTGGGGCTGGGACTTGCAGAAGTAAGCTCACTTACTCCCTCTTCTTCCCCCCTCTCTCTTCCTCCCTCCCTCTTTTTTTTTTTTTTTTTGAGCCAGCGTTTCATGTAGCCCAGGCTAGCCACCAACTCCTTATGTAGGTCAAGCCAGTCTTGAACTCTGATCTTGCCTTTGTTTCCCAAGTGCTGGGATAGCAGACGTGTGCCACCGGACTGGCTACTAGTTCTGTCCCTACTGGGAGTGTTATGTAAAATGTCATCTTGCCTAACCCCTACTCACAAGCCTTCCCAGTCGAATGGCCACCAGAGACTTTATGGAGCAGAGGGATGGGGAGGAGCAAATAAGTGGACACCAATAAAAACTCTGAATAAACTTTGGGGCTCTCATGAACGAATGTATTTCAGGAATGACGAGGCAAGCAGACGACTAATAAATGCTGAATGCAAATACCAATACACGCTGGCTTCCTGACTCAGAGGAAGAGCGCATTCCACAACGGCATAAGCCGCGCCCCTTCCTAAAAGGCAAGTCATGGCAGCAATGAGGAGCACACGTGTCTTGAACACATCTCACGTTAGAGACCAAAGATGTGAATGAGACTGTCCATGAAATCATTCAGTTAAGAGGGACTCTTTAAAAACTTTTAAAAAATGTGTTTGTTGTGTCTGTGTGTGCATGCAATAGCACACATGTGGAGGCCCGAAGACAGCTTGCACTAACCGGTTCTCTCTCTCCGTGATGTTGGTCCCCAGGATCAAACTCAGGTCAGGTCTAGCGTCAAACGCCTTTTTCCACAGAACCATGAGGAGCTCTGTAGGCACAGTATTTCCCTTACACTGCACCGAGTCCTGAGTCCTCTATTTGAAATACATTCACTATTTATTTGGTCATAAGCAGTTTTGGCTGTAGGGAATATTAATTGTCTATACACTGTAGACCAGGCACCAGCTTGGGCCAGTGAAGATGGCTGGAGTTGCAGATCAGAGACAGCTCACATTCTGACAGCAGCGACATAGCATGTAAACACGCAGGAAGCACCAGCAGGAGCGTGGCAGTGTGGCTAGGGACATGCAGGGGAGACACAAAGGAGGAGGCAACAGACATCCTTAGCTCACAGGGTGAAGTGGAGCGTTATAGAAAGCTGCCGACGGGAGCACGCACAGCTGAAACGAGAGTAAGCAGAGCCCCGCGGCTAGGCCAAGACGCCTGGTGTCGAGAAGCCCACAGCCACCCAGTCCTATTGGCTAGTCTATAGAACACCCTCACATCCGAGCTCAGGGAACATTACAGAAGAGGGGACGGGAAGACTGTAACAGCCAGAGGATCAGGATCTTTGTGATGAGATTGTGTCTCCTAGGTGTTGTCAGAAGGTTCAGTCTGTCGAGTCTCTCCAACATAACCGTCTGAAAGTGAGCTGAACAAGGGTGACACCAACGGCCATGACAAACCAGATGGAAAAGGCCCAAGGGGCCTCAGCTGCACAAAGAGCTGCAGGCAACTGAGTAAGGCTGGGAGAGGAAGAGGTGCCCTCCTCAGGGAAGAGCACACCCACCATCGGCTGGCTGTCCAGGGTCAAATGGTCAGCCCTGGAAATACACACACACAAGGAACAGTGTATGGACTCAACAGGTTATATTTAGGGATGTATAAGTACATGCTAATACATGTATGTAGGTAATAACAAGTGATGAGAGGAGAGGCCATGGATTTGAAGGGGTGCAGGGAGGGACAGAGGGGGTGGTTTGGAAGGCGGAAAGGGCAGGAAGCACGTAATTAAATTAAAATCTAAAAAAAAAAAGCAGAAGTCCACAGTCAAGCCATGAACAGTCTGACAGGCCTAGGTTTTATTCTGTATACAGCATAAAAATCAACAAGGGGATCATATATTATTGAAATTAAAATTGTGCCTTTTTCCTCAAAAAAAGATCATATTCACCTGGGTGGAGAGATGGCTTGGTGGACGAGAGCTCTTGCTGTGCCAGTGTGAGGACGTGTGCACAGATCCCAGCTCCCACATAAAACCTGGGTGTGGCTGTGCACCTGTAACTCAAGGGATGTAGGGGGCAGAGGCAGGAGGATCGCTAGGGCTTGTTGGTCACCAACTTGACTCCAAGTTCAGTGAAGGAAATAAGTCAGAAAGGGGCAGAGCGGGAACTGATATCCTCCTCTGGCCTCTCATGTACAAAGGTGTGCACACTGGCACATAAATATGTGGCTACACCACACACATGCATACACGCATGTGCACACATACACATGCTCACTTTCAGTCTTACAACAGCTTGTGCCACTTCATGAAACTTAGCCAGATTTTATTCAGCATATGTGTGAAAGAGAGGGGTAGGCCTGAAATTTCTGTGCAAGCTATCTCATTAGCTGCCAAGAGGGCAGACACGCCACCTTTCAGCGTCCTCTCAAAGAGGAGGGACCAGCTGGGCGGTAGTGGCAGTTGGATCTCTGTGAGCTTGAGGCCAGCCTGGTCTACAGAGCGAATGCCAGGAGAGGCTCCAAAGCTACATAGTGAAACCCTGTCTTGAAAAACCAAAATAAATAAATAAATATAAACAAAACAAAACAAAAAAAGGACCCCTGAACTGACATTGTGATTCCCCCAAAAACACGTGGGCAGAGAAAAAGAAACATCCTGTCCAGCAATGGCTATTCATATCTGTGGTGAAGACCCCTGGGTAGCTGCTGGGGAGGGAGGAACAGAATTCCTGCATACATCTTTATGTCATTTTAATGTGCATTCTTGTTGCTTTGTTTTTAGTTTTAATTATTCAGGGTTTTCTTTTGATGGAGATCAGAAGAGAAGTTGCCCAGGTCAATTCTCACCTGCCACCTTATGGGACCTGTGGATTGAATTCAGGTCAGCAGGCCTGGCATCTGCTGGTTACTGTTCTGAACTGCTTTCTTCAGAGATGGGGTCTGACTTAGGTTGGCGTTGAATTCGCAGTGGTCCTCCTTCTGCAGTCCCCGGGTACCCCAAGACTCCAGGTGTGAGCCACTGTGACTGGATCTATCTTATTCTAGATGTAAACTGAACAGAAAATTCAGGTCTTCTGCTACAGTACCACAATTCAGACCCATCTAGCCATAGACTCACATGACTGATGGCTACCTATTAGCACAGACTTGGGCCATAGCCAGCATCATGTGACGTTTATTAGATAGCTTGTTGTCGACTTAGCTAATTAATGCATAGAAACTCAGAAGTCAAATAATTTAAACATATTCCAGAGCTAATTTTCCTAAAATGACTCACTAGAACAACATTTTGAGAGGCAATAAAAACACGCAGTATTCAATTTCTGAGCAGACATGTGTTGGATGGATGCCTGTACAAACAAACATTTTTCCCTCATCATTTTGCTCTAGCCCCGTCATGGATGGCTATGGCATAAGAGCTAGAGATTTTTTTTTCCTAAACACAAACTTCTATTAAATATAGCCAACACTTGTCTGGGTGTCTCTAATTTAACAGTTACCACCATTCACAGGGACCTGTGACCCATCAGCTCAGGACAGGCCTTGGTGAAGCTGGACCCAGCACAGGGCCCCTGGCAACACACTCACGTCTGCTGCTGATAGTGCTGCCTCTGGGTTAGGCCCAGCAGAGCTCCAAGCAGTAGGTGTGACTCAGAAGTGACCTGTTTGTCAGAGGGGAGCTCCGTCCCAGGTCATTTATGGACAATTAGGCAGCCCCTGGAACCAGCAAGGTATGAAGAAGCTCTGTCTAGAAGTTGTTCCTTGGGCTCACTCCTGGGCTGAGCAAGAAAATGTACGGTGGGTAAATGGTGGCCTTGCTGTCACAGCTTGTGAGAAGTGATTATAAAAAACAGGGTTCTGTGCAGGCCCCGTCCAGGGTTTTGTTCATGGTGTAGCCTAGGTCTTAAACCCTTTAATCAAAATTATTTTAATAACTTAATGATAATACTTCCTGGTGACAGAAAAAAAAATAGTGTTTATTTCTTTTTATATTTAAAAAAAAACTTTTGGTGGCGATTTCTCAGAAAATTAGGAAACAACCTTCCTCAAGACCCAATAATACCACTTTTAGGTATATATCCAAAGGATGCTCAATCGTGCCACAAGGACATGTGCTCAGCTATGTTCATAGCAGCTTTGTTTGTCATAGCCAGAACCTGGAAACAACCTAAATGCCCCTCAATCGGAGAATGGATTAAAAAAATGTGGTACATTTACACAATGGAGTACTACACAGCAGAAAAAAATAACGACAGCTTGAATTTTGCAGGAAAATGGATGGAACTAGAAAACATTATTTTGAGTGAGGTAACCCAGACACAGAAAGACAATTATCACATGTACTCACTCATAGGTGGTTTTTAAACATAAAGCAAAGAAAGCCAGCCTACAAACCACA
>PVIU01014100.1:0-53282 GCA_004026605.1 Ondatra zibethicus | reverse complement strand
AGGGAGCAGGGAGGGAGGGAGGGAGAGGGAAATGGAAGAAGGGAGCTCCAAGTCTGTGCTCTGGATCAGATATGGGAATTGGTAACGGGACGTTCCTCACCACTGTGGCAACTCAGGCCTGAGGTCACCAGATTGCCTGTCACTTACACCAATCAAGAGGACTTTAATAAGCTGCCCATTTATTTCTGTCCCAGGCACATCATAATCAATTATAGCCATATCCTCAAGCTAAGCCATTTGAATGTTCATTCTGACTCTACTGTTGTGATGATAGCTATGGCCACACTATCACTGACATGTAGGTACCTCTCCAGCCTGTGACACTATTGTTCTCACTGAAGGGGCCACTTCAGAGACAGCTTCCTCTCCCCATCATCCCCAGCCTACAGGAAGTAGCCACTAAGCACTTTTTTCAAGCATGTTAGTAGTCCTTATCAAACAGTGAGGGAATGGCCAAATGGGTCATACATAGTAAAACCTCCAACCTTACTAGCTCTGTAAGTCTTTTGATTCTCACCAGCGTGTTATTCCAATGCCTTTCTGATTTCATCATATTTTAATGAAGGCTGTAAGTCCAGGTTCGGTTAGAAAATTGACAAGCCATTAAGCCATTCCTCACTGGGGAATGCTATCCTCAACTCAAGAATTTCTGGTATGTTATACATCTGTTAATAACCTCAGCTCATTCTACAAATGTTTCATCCTGATTTGGTTAGTCTCTTGAGAATCTATTGTTATGTGTTACTACAGACAAAAATCTGCCAAATTCCACCATCTCCCACCAGGACAGTTTCCCTGGAGCATGCCATGCAATTCTCCTAGGTGGGATGGCATAGAGAGGAGCAGCATGGGAAGGGTCAGCCTCCCTTTGCAGGGTAGCTACCTTGGCGAAACTCGTAAGATTCTATGTTACAAAGGCCTATGGTACCCAATAAAAGAAAAGGGCCTGCTTTACCTGACCAGGCAAGGTCAACAGGATTGAGAGATTCAGGTTCTCAGATGCAGCCAAATCAACTCAATACTCACAATGCAGTTCTTGTATCCTTATTGTTTCACAACCAATATGACAACATTTGCATAGGAAACTCTTGAGGTTGCGAACTTAAGTTTTAGCTCCCACAGGAAGAAACTTTGGATCTCGTTTGGAGGCATTTCTGGTCTGCAACTACAAAGTACATGAGAGCCTCTTGTGGCAGTCATAGAGGCGCCTTGCCCTACTCTGAACCAAGAACTGAAGATGGGAGCTACCACTCCGCGCTCTGCAGTGCAAGCAGGAGCAGCCTTGTCACTGTCCTTGTGGTCCTCATCACATCACAATGCTACAGTGCAGCAGCCTTTCACCTGGCAAGTGGTTGCCTTTAATTCCAGTTCCATTCTAGATGACTTAGCTATGTGCCTCATGAAAATATTACGCATTTCCCATAAATTACTGCTTCCTATAAACTCAACTAAGGCAGGCAACTAATTCCATATAATCTTTAGAATCATTTCTTGATCATGTTTAGTGCTGGGCACATGCTGAGTTACATGTATGAAATTCAATGTATGAAACAGATACCATTCAAGGTACCTCAAACATATACATAGACATTCTCTCTCTCTCTCTCTCTCTCTCTCTCTCCCCCTCTCTCTGTCTCCCCAAGAATTAAATGCTCTTACAATTATTAGTAACTTGGAAACATGAAGGTCAGAAAACTTCCTTTAGCTTTGACTCTGACTTCAAATGTGTATGACTAAGTCTGCCGTGACAGCTGTTACCATAACTGTCCGCATCCACACATTGATGTAGACAGTAGAGCACACAGGCCAGTTGTTGCCAATTTGTCCGGAAGAGCCCAGGTTTTATCTGTATCACAAGATGCACCTGCGTCCTCTGCCTTCTTAAAATTTCAATTGATTGCCTTGTGCTGACAAAAGTTAAAGTTGTCAGAGAAACACGAAGGAATCTAAGGAATGTAAATTTAGTTTTCCAGTCTCTGCTCTGCTGAGGGAAAGGAGAGAGAGCTCATCGTGCCACTAAATGTCTAGCACACTAACAAAGATGGAGCTAGAATTACGATGTAATCAATCATTAGGGTAGACCTCTAGGATGAGGTCTCTACTGTAAGAAATCTGTTCCTCAAACTCATCTGCTTGCTCTTTTGCTTCAAGCTCCAGGATATTTTCTTAGTGCAAAAGACATCATAATTCTTCAAGCCAAACCATAGCTCCCCCCACACTGCCACCCCTCAAATACAAATTTGAGGAGGTTACTTTCTCTTCTGTGATCATGGAACATCTTTAAAAGCTTTCCTAATTTGAACTGAAATTAGAGAAACATGAAATCTAGGGGTGTAGTTCAAGGGTAGAAATCTTGCCTAGCATTGCATGAGGCCTCAGTTTGATACCCATCACTGGGAGAGAATGAATATATATATAATGAAAGTATGTATGAAGAGCTAATACTCTTAACTATATAATATGCCTGTGGAATGTGTTGTCCAGGATGCCCAGATTAAGGACATTAGAACATAAGCCACAAGGTGGGGCATGACTTGTTAGCATAATGCTTCCAGATCATGCAAGACTCATCGTCTACCCACACTCCCTCATTTCCAAATAGCTAGGTAATCATTATTCTTGAAAGACTGGTTCACAGGATCCTTTCCTCACAGGGAGGAGAGACTCGGTTAAATCTAATGTATCACAGGTGACAAAGGAGTTCTAGCCAGCTTCCCTTCGTCCCCTGGCAAACACAAAGCAAGGAATTTTAAACTAAGCAGAGGAACAAAGAACCAGAAGGCAGGGAGCGAAGCAGGGGCCTTCAGATGGTTGAGGAGAGACTGTAAGGAGGGAAGAGCTGAGAGAACAGCTTAGCTGTGTCCAAGATATATGTAATAAACTGGAAACAAAGCAAAACCATCAACGCTGGTAAGCTCCCAAATATTAAAAATCTGTTTGCACTTATTAGGAAAATCCCTTTATTCTGTCAGACATAAATGCAAGTGACAGACCATCTCAACCTGTCACCATCTGCATCCTTTCTCGTGGCGGCCTCATTAACACAATCACCTCAGAAATGGGAGACACACAGCAGCCTGGCAGGCAGCCCGGGGCCTGTGGAAGGTCCAGGAACAAGCCAATGGCTCTGCTAACCATGGCTTTTATGTCAAGCTGGGGAACCCTGGGGCACAAATAAGCAACATTACCACCAAGTGCCACCCAAGGGACAGCTATATGACTCTGTTATAATGTCTGGTTTCTTTCTTTCTGCTCTTCAGGAGATAGAACCGGAAAACTGCTGAAAGCCCTAAAAGTCTCATGAATATATCCACCTGCACCAGGCTTTTAGGACTCCTCCTGAGGGCCCTGGGCTCTCGATCCCTCCCTAAGCAGCAGCCCTCAGCCGCAGACAACAGAAGTCACCAGCAAGGGCCATGACACTGGCAGAGTCCACATTTCAAGATATGAACCTTTTGAATGTTCAGATGCCTGGAGTGTGGAATGGAAGAATTAATGAATTAGTAATGCTGGAGCGGAAACTAGCAGCTAGTCAGTGTCCGTCAGGAAACAGATACAAGAGCACAGGAAGGAAAAGAAAAAAGCTACAGTCATTTACTGTACTCAAAAGCTGGCTGTTTCAGGTGTTTATAGTCAAATATTTGAATGTGTAAATATTTAATAATTCCCTATTTTCTACTTAGGAAGATATTTTCATGAAAGAAATTTTAATAGAAATGAGGTGCAAGCCTCGTTCACTGGGCGTCAGCAGCAAGGCCTATGACTGTTCTGTGATGATTCAGAAATTGTCAAAGCTATTAAGAAGGGCTGTCATTTCAGCATTTAAAGTCATCTTCCATAAACTTATAATAAGGACTAAGTGATTTAAATATGAGATTTCTAAGAGCCTCCTCAGAATTTTTTAGAATATGTTTCGTATCTGAAAGCAAATAGTGCAAATTTTTAATTAAAAAAAGTGACCATAAAAACAACTTCTTAGTTCTACTGTGCTCCTATAATCCCAGGACTCTGGAGGCAGAGTGGGTGGTGAGGTCATGGCCCGCCTGAGCTACACAGCAGCACCCTGCCTCAAAAATAAACAAAGTAATACATACAAAAATAATAAACTGTGAACCAAAAATTCAGAGACCCAAGATCTGGTCTCATTGCTTTTCTAGGTAAGAAGTTGGCAACAGAAAATAAATTAGAACAGAAACAAATAAACTGATTAACAAAAAGAATCACTTTTCCCACAGCAGTAGTATATTTATTGTGCTGAAATCTGAGAGCAGGGAATGAAGGGGTCTGGGAAGCCAGTACAGAATGTTCACAAAGATTCACACATCTCTAGTCATTACACACTGGCAAGAAACAAAGTGTTGAGCCTCTTAGACCGCACTGTTACTGTATGTGTTGCTAATTTTCTGCTATGTTCATGACTGCATGCCTTCGGGGAAAATGTAATCTCAATGCACAATAAATATGGTTTACAAAATATTCAGAAAGTCTGTACACACAGAAGACATCCTACACATGCAGTTTTGACAAGTTGGAAGGTTTAGAAATATTCATGCGTTTTTTTTGTCACATTTTTTCTTTCCATATGATCCCTCTGTGACATCCCAACAAATTAATCTATGTAAAAACAATGTGGAACAACATCTCTTCCGTAGCTTTTCAGCTGTTCACTTCTATTTCATGAAATCCATCTTTTTTCCAGTTGTTCGTTTCTGTTACATCTTTTGTAAACACCGAATCTGACTTGAGAGACCCGGCTCGGTCTCCCATTTCTCTCGTCTTGCATTAACAAGTAACACCTTGTAACAGCAAGCACTGATGTACCGATCATATAGCACCAAGGAGTCAAAGGTATTGCACCAAAATGCATTTATACTTCATTTCTAGTTATAAAGAAGGTTTCTGCAACGTAGTCCCAAGGGAAGTAAGCGTCGCTCAAAATTAGAAACATTGAAAGAGATGGGTAACATCGCAGAAATGTTTGGTGTGTGCTATTCATAAATGAAATAATAAAATAAACAAAAAAAAGAAAGTTTGAAAGTTAAAATTAAATTTTACATTAGAGGACTCCTTGATTTTTTAAGTAAAATTTATTTCATTTTGTTGTATTTAAATGTTCTTTCCAACAGAAGAGGTAGGTGTACGTCCACATATGAAAAATCAGCAACAGCCACAAATCAAAACAAGGAAAGCCTGATAAAATCAGTATATACCTTTAGAGTTCTAACTGCATGTAAATGCGACTACGGTAGATGTTGCTAACAAAGACATGAGTTGTTTCAATCATTCAATAATCTTGATCCTCATAATACATTTCTGCTAATAATAGGAGTATTCAAAGGCTACCTTCCTCATCACAAAAATAAAAAAAATTGTTTCCCACAGTGATTTGTGCCATAAGTCATGGTGGCCTTTGGGTCACAAGACAGGATTTTACTGTTATTCCTTCTTATTTTTACCAACACCATCATCATCATCATCATCATCAAGCCTCTAAGATTCTACAGAGATTAGCAGAGTTTTCAAATTTAATTACAGCCAAAAGGGAATATTCTGACTACAGGTGGAGAGATTTGATCACAAGGGTCAATAAATGAATCCAAATTCAAATGTATCCACAGTCTATTTCTGGACAAGAAAATGTCGGATTTGCAACCAGTGGGGAACTAATGATTTAGCCAAAAGAAAATTTTTTTCATAAAATTGTGTTTCTGTGATCATGTAAAATTCAGACTGAAGAAGGGGTGAGTGTAAGGACGGGTGACATTTTCACCCACTCAACAGGTGAGTGTGAACAGGAGGAGGGGCCCCAAGGTCACAGTGGGATTGCTTTGGTCTGGACAACATCAAGGCTACTAAAAAAAAAATGTTTAAAATAAAAACTTCATAAATAAAACATCTGGGTACCATTTGGAAACGTGTGCTCAGTCTGAAGGTGCACAGACCACATGTGCCTCTCTCCCCACCCCAGACCCTCTGCTTCTGTTGCCCCTGAAATTTTCTATGACACAGGAGTTTCCTCACTGTCAACCGGTTAAGGCCCACGTCAGTCTACTCTCCTTTTGGCTTTCCGTTTTTCTGGGGTTTCCCATTTTCTAGCACTAGCTGCTTGTCTGACTTGTTCACACCGTTTGCTGAAATACCATTCACGGCCGTCTTTCCCGCTTTTGACTGCTTGGGCTCATTGTATGTCCGCGTGTAGAAGTTGAGAAAGAGGAATATGAAACTGATTGCATAGGCGATCAGAGCCCAGTGCATCCACTTGGGGAAGGGGCAGTCAGTGTAGAGAGACAGTGCTGTGTGCCCAATGGTCACATGGAACTGGACCTGAAAAACAAAAGCAGCAGGACAGGGAATGTTTAATCAGAGTAGTACACGGCTTCCAGTGCGGGTGTCACAGTCTCCCATACAGTGGTCACCAGCCGAAGTGTGCTACACTGTTTGAAAGGTCAATAGTCTCTGCCTCTCCCTCCTTGAGATCAGAGCTCCAAGGCCACCTGCTTAGCAAGGGCATTCTAGTGATTTCCATAGATCTCCCACCTATCACTGTGCTTTTGTGTTTAAAAGTGAGCTGATAGTCATCTGAAGCTAATCCTGTATCTGTTGACTGTCTATCGCCTCATTAGACTGGAGCTCCCAGAGGCAATGCTGAGTCCCTGGCACAGAATTTGGACATTTGAATACTCACTGAAGGGCATCCAAGGAGAGGGAACAAAAGGCCGACAAGAGTAAAGCAATAGTATCTGTAGGATTTTTAAATTCCTATAGTTTAGACTTCTTTTCTTTTACTAGGTTTTCAGCAAGCAGATACTTTGACTACATGCTTTTTCATTAAATTTTTAGGCAGGAACACAAAATAATGAGGTTCGGTGACATTGTCGTCCACGCTTATCCCTGTAACCGGCTCAGCCTCCTTCTCCCTGCCCATTGGTCTCCTCCTTCTTCTAGCTACTCCTCTTCCTGCCCATGTCACAAAAGGACGCTCACTTCAACATGAACTTGAGCCCATCGAGCTGGCTCACTGCCTTTCTCTGGCAGGTAAGGGACAGGCAAGTTCACATCTGAACGAACACCGTTCTTTAAAAACTTATATTCCAATTAAAATCAGTAAATGCAAAAGAAGAATCCACTTCAATTTCTATGAATTCTCAAGAAGAGAAATTCAAAGCGTTCGACATGCTCAAACGATAAACTTAAATTCTGGTGCACTGGTCACCAAATGGTCTGAGGCACAGTATTACAGATTCTGTAACATGAGTAAGGGTTACCATTTTGTAAGATCCATATATGATTTAATTGTTTGGAGAAAATCAGACTCAGAAATTGAAGGTCAGCATCCTATCTGATGTAATGGGCAACTATAGTTTCTTTGAGAAAGATAGCATTACCCATATTTCTATTTCATTAAATATTAAGATAATTTATTCCACGCACATGATCAGTTTATATTAAATTTAACAATTCCCATGGCAAAAATCCAAAGTTTTAGAACTTTTGATTTCACAATGGCTCTTAGAACCTGTACCACCGAAATAGGGTGTGTATAGGGTGTGATTGAGTATGAGGTAGCTCAAAGACAGCCTGGGGTAAACCTCCACACAAGAGATTAAACAATTTATATGATTTAGGTCCTTTTTCATTTTCTGGGGACCACTTAGCTCTTAGTGAGAGGCAAGAGTTCTACAGACCATATCAAGAGCTTCTACAAATTCTAGAAGTTTCTTGGAGCATCTCTTTGCTAATGAGTCCCTCACACCCAGCATTCCCCAAAGGTTGTGTTTCCTGTTTGGTTAGGCAGCTGTGTAGCAACTCAAGGCAGAGAGGGATATTTCTAAATGTGATCCCACTGATAAAAACTGTGTGTACACTATGATTAAAGCATATTAGAATACACTCTGAAGCCTGGAGATTAGCCACAAGCTTGGATTTGCATTTTCAGTTTGATTACAGGCCACACCCAAGTTCTGAACAGTGCTTTGATGCATGCACTGGGATGCAATGAGAAGCCCTACAAGGAGGAGTAGCTGAGAACCGTCTGCCTAGAACACAAGAGTTCAAATCCTTGGCTCTGTTCTTCAAGCACAGTTTTACAGAGCTAGAAAGAGTTTTCAATCCTGTGTTGAATCCCATCCCTCACCCCCTACCCTTCTTTGGCTTTGTGCTTTCTTTGCTATGTGTATAGGGTCTATTAGCAAGAACCAAAACATGGAGAAACTGGAAATTTACGCAAGAACAAAAAGAGCAAAGAAAATAGTAAATTAGGAAAAAGAAGTCAAACATGGAAAGTATTTTCCAGTCATCTATGAATCTATATACTCTGTGGCATATTTATATTTAACCATCCTTTCCACAGGTAGTTTTACAGACTTTCTGTCAGAGGGACAGGTCCTGAATCCAATCTTTAAGGACATTATAAAGCAAGTGGCTGTTGCTAGTTCACCCACGCCAGCCTTGACGCTGCATCTTGCTTATAAAGTAGGTTTTGTGATGGAAAACAATCTAAAACACCTTGGCACTGTACAAATAACAAACTACAAATATTTTAAATATTTTGGTTTGGACAACAACCAGAAGTAACTTTTCCAAACATTTAACTCACCAGCTGCAGCATGGTCAGGTATCGCTTCCACCAAAGATATTTCTGGATCCAGGGGCCGAATGCAGTCAGCCCATAGTAGGAGTACATGATCACGTGGATGAAAGAATTCATCTGGGCCCCAAAAAACGCTGTTGAGAAATGAGAGGCAATTGCAAGAAAAGTGATGCTGGGCAGTGACGACACTGGGATAGAAAAGTGAATCAATCTACAGTACCTTCTAGTTTAGTCTCAAATCTACATTCAGTGATGCTACAGGGAAAGCTTCTCAAATTAAGCTTGACATTTTTTATCATTTAGCTTTGAGGGTTTTTTTTCTTTTTTTGAAAAAAGACATATAAATAAAAATGTGTATTGCTAAAATTCAAAGGGTTTTTGAAGCAGTAAATTCTCAAATGGGGTACTCCAGCAAGCTCCAACAAACAGACAATGACTGCTGCCTCCTACTCGCCTCTATTTTAATCCCACCCAGCAGTAATTCCTTGGAAAGAGGCTATGGTACTTTCAAGTGTTTATGGAGACTTGTAATACATTAC
Source organism: Ondatra zibethicus (assembly GCA_004026605.1). Taxonomy (NCBI): domain Eukaryota; kingdom Metazoa; phylum Chordata; class Mammalia; order Rodentia; family Cricetidae; genus Ondatra; species Ondatra zibethicus. Next base: position 44,153 of record PVIU01014100.1, on the reverse strand, counting down.
ATTATAGTCTCTAGAGACAGCAATGTACACACCAGGGCCAAAATAAAACTAATTTCTTAGGTTTCTACGTAGTTTTAAACATGACAGCATTACATACATTGAGTGATGAATCCACTTAGTTTATACAGATCTAGCGATATCCTACTTAGTCAAATGCAACAGAATGTATTCTCTTTAGAATATTAAGTAAGTATGTACACGATAATGCATTTTGCCGTGATGTGAGCTGTGAGGTCAGTTTATATTTATAATTCTCCTTGAAACTCTTCAGTTTCGCTTCACATTTCGTAGTAATTCTTAAGTGTGAAATGCGTAGGCTGCAAATAGTGACACAACGCCACCCTGTGTTCAGAGGAAAGGGCTGTTTGCAGCTCAGCATGTATATCACCCTTAGTCTACAGCCATTGGAAAGACCAGACTGAGGCTAGACTAGATTGATTAGAGCTATGGCGTCTGATCCTCTTTAGCATTAATGAGCTATGTCAAAGTTCACTTAAGTGAGAAGCGATGAGGTCATATAAGGTGTGTATCAGAGCAGGAGTAAGCTGAGGGCTTGCACTGAAAATGAGGCACTGTGTCTTAGTTTCTACTGGATCAGAACTGCCAATCAGTACCGTTACCCACTCAAGTTAATATTGTTTTCTGGCATTTGGGCTTTATGGTTTGTGCTCATCTTGGGGGCAAGTCTTCAGGGGCTCAGTTCTTCCCAGATAAAGAGCTGAAGTTTTAAGGAAGTGAGAGGCACACAAATGGAGATGATTAACCATGAAACCAAGCTCAATGGCACACTAGGGGGGTTCAGAGAGGCAGGCGGGGTCCTCACCTTGGCCGCCTGCCACCCACTTGATTCCAATCCACCACAGTGTGAACATGGTGCAATGATGGTACACGTGAAGGAAAGAGACCTGGTTGTTTTTCTTCCTCAGGATGAAAAACACGGTATCCAAATACTCCACTCCTTTTGATACAAAGTACCACCATAAGGCAGCAGCTATCTGTGAAAGAGAGGAGAGGAACATCTTCAAACACAAACTCTATTGCCTGACCTCCACTAGGTGCTGACAAATGCAGGACACAACACACAAAATGTACAAGGTATGCAATCATTCTGCGGCCAAGTGGATTCGATACCTAACCATGTACCCACCAGAAAACAAATCTGAGCTTTCTCGGCTTAGAGCCAAGCAGTGGCCACTGCTGAACACAGACTGAGCCGCCACCACACCGCTATGCTCTGCAGCTTGTAGAGAAACCACCATATCTGTATACACTTCAGGGGTTCCTACAGGGCCTAGGTTTATACAGCAACTAGTGTCCATATATTAACATATCTCTCCATTCCCTTTAACTGTACAACACGGCATCTAATCACTGTAGCCTGTGTTAGTAAAATCTTTTAAATGATCAATTTAAAAAAACCAACAACAACTATTTCCTAGGTCACAAATATAATCCTGTTTACATAAGGAAGTCTTTTCTAGGGGCTCTAATTAAGACACCAGATGGTACAAAAAGATTATGTGACATGCTGGGGGATTAAGGATCCAGCAAGAGGTGACCTCTATATATGTTTTAAATCATTCCACAAGGATCTAATTCTAATAATGAACAAAATGTAACATTCCTATAGTAAACATTTTCTAAACATCATATATAAAAATTAAAAATATAAGTCACTTCACAGCTGAAATGTATTTATAAATCTTTCAGTGACAGAGTCTAAGATCCCTTCCTCAATTTACACCTACATCTAACGCCTATAATGTGTTTTTGTTTGTGTGGGTTTTTTCTTTTGAAAAACAAAATTCTTTTTTAAGTGCTGGGATTATAACCAGGCCTTCGGAGCAATTTGACATTCTTAATTCTAGAATTAGGTATCAGTTAGGATAAGCATTTTCTAACATTACAATTTTAAAAGCTAGAGAAAGAAAAAAGAGAAGCACCAGAAACAAACTGAAGTGTTATGTTTAACCAGCTGACAAGCATTTACTTAACTGAGCAATGCTGCTAGAAACCAGGGAATTAGCTGAAAATCTGCTTGGCATCACTTAGTCTGTCCACAGCAACACTGTATTTAATGCCCATGGTTACATCGCTGTAAGATGAAGTGACTACCCCTTTTGGCATGGTAAACTATAGGATAAAGTCTGCTTTCTCCTCCATGTGGACCTCCAAACTAGCCCAGGTCACATGTAATGGCATTTCTGCTTAGTCGGTGATCTACACCGGCTGTCTTTGAATGAGACACGTCAAAATGCGGAATGACACCTCATGGTGCATACAATGCATACAAAAGGAGTCTCGGGCCGGGCGGTGGTGGCGCACGCCTTTAATCCCAGCACTTGGGAGGCAGAGGCAGGTGAATCCCTGTGAGTTTGAGGCCAGCCTGGTCTATAAGAGCTAGTTCCAGAAAAGCTAGGACTGTTACACAGGGAAACCCTATCTCAAAAAACAAAACAAAAAAAAAAAAAGGAGTAAATGTAAACTTCTCATTTCCCCATTTCATTCTTAGTCGGAGAGATGGATACAATGAGACTCCAAACGCAATCGGCTCAATTATCAGAGTCTTCGTCCTAGGTAGGTTTTCACAATAGCTAGTTTTTACTGAAAGGGCACGGGATATCCACTCACTGAAGTGGGTGGAGTCTGTGAGTGTCAGCAGAATGGATTCACAACCAGCAGGATGGTAATTTTGCAGCTTTGCCCTAATAATATTAACATACTGCCTTATCCAAGGGGCATCCTCCTGGGAGAAGGGAAATCAGGGCCTCTCTTCCCAAGCCAACTCTCCACTTAGGAGATTCTTTGGCAATGCAGTTATCAGAAGAAAATCTGTTTCATATCCTGTGAATCTGAATGAAGCAACCTTGCTCATTCTCTCAGTCACACCCCGGGTTTTATTTTCTTAACTGTTTCTTGACATGCTGATTACCTGCCTCTCAGCCCTCACCAGAATGTGAGCACTTTGCAGGCAGAGACTTAATCTATCTTCTTGCTCGTGTGGTCAAGGCCCTGCCACTCTATACATATAATGCAAAATACACACGCACTGAGCGAATGAAGCCAATGTGCCAAGCAAACGTGTGACTTTTCATCAGTCTATAAGCCTTTTGGTTGGGAAATTACATAGACAAGAAGTACTAGGTACATTAGAACAATTTAGTTATGGTTCTTGGTGAATTTCCATATATCCACCCTAAAATTTGTACTAAAATGTATTTTCTCAATGAATATTATTACACACATACAGCTTTATTGCATACATACATAAAACATTCATAGAACATACAAAACATGCATTTGTATGTAAACTGAGTTTGTTGAGTATAATTTTTATAGCAATCATAGGTACAAGAGATCATTAAATACTTAATAAATTGCTATTTCTTTTACTAAAATTAAATGATAATTTTACTAATGTAGGTGACTGGAAAAACAAATTATAGCATTATAGTAGTAGTGATTATTTTTTTACAAATTTAATAAAGACCAACTTCATACCCGTACAAATGATCTTGTACCTCCTAAACCCTATATAATGAAAAATATTTTCCTCAAATAAGTTACGCCTTCTGAATTTCTATTTTTGACACAAGAGTTTAAAAACAAAATTGGAGACAGGGTCTCACTATATAGCTCTGACTGGCCTGGAGTTTGTTATAGAATTGACCTCATAGAAATTAGCCTTTCCCAGTGCTAGAATTAAAGGTGTGCACTACCATGCCTGGCAAAAATAAAAAATACTTAGCTGGGCAGTGGTGGCACACACCTTTAATGCCAGCACTCGGGAGGCAGAGGCAGGCGGATCTCTGTGAGTTCTAGGCCAGCCTGGTCTACAAGAGCTAGTTCCAGGACAGGCTCCAAAGCTACAGAGAACCCTTGTCTCAGAAAAAAAAAATCGAAAATACTTTTTACAATCAAATATGGAATGAACCATTTTTAAAGCGCTACAATCCAATAATGTTCATTCTTACAACACCAAAGAAAAGGCGGGAAAAGCAGAGCTTTCTCGATCCCATTCACTCAACACATTTCACTCCCATACAACACCACATCGTTTATATCCTGAGAGTCCATAAAGTCAAACTGCTTGTAGCAATCAACAGTATTCAGTGATATACTTACCCTGACTTCATTAACGTTATTAGAATAATCCACTGTCTGACAAATATAGCTGTATCCTGCGTTGTAGGATCCCATGAACAGCTGGGGACAAAAGGAATAACATTAGAGTAAAGGTGTAGTGGACACAGCATTGAAAACAGTAAATCGGACACACAATCTTTCAGAGTATTTTGAAAGCAGTTATTTTCCTTAAAAACATTTCATTGTTTTGTGATGCTGGGCATCACATTCAGGACTCACATACACTGGGGAAATGCTGTACAACTGGAGCTGCATCCCCAGCCTTTGAATTGACACGGTATGTATTAGAAGTTCTAAAATTCTTGGTGCAGTAGCTTTTACTACAATTTTAATAAAGAGCAAGTTGAAAAAAACAAGCATATTCTTATCACAAGATATCAACTCCATCAAATACACAATAGCTTTTCATTATTTAGAGAACAGTTTATTAGTTCCTATAATTAAACTTGCTTAGGCAATAACCTTACATATTTAGCATAGTGTACTATTCCTATAGTAACTAGAAAAATACATTTAGTGTTTCTAGACCAATATGGATGCGGATTCTATACAATGCCAACTCAATCGAAGAAAACTTTACTGCCACTGTGCTGGCTAGTTTTATGTCAACCTGACACAAGCTAGAATCATTTGGGAAAAGGGAAAATGCCCCCACCAGACTGCCCTGTGGGCAAGCATGCACAGCACTTTTTCATTACTGGTTGACATTGGAGGGCCCGACTTGCTGTGGGTGGCGCCACCCCTGGGCAGTTTGTCTTGGGTACTCTAAGAAAGCAGGCTGAGCAAGTGTGCCCCCGTGGCTTCTGCTTCAGTTCCTATCCTGACTTCCCTTTGTTCAGACTGTTACCTGCAGAAGTAAGATGAAATAAACTCTTTGGATTCTGAGCTGAGACCTGTCCCACCTAAACTGATTCATATCTGGATCCAAAGGGGTGTGTGCCCAGCACACTGAGTGAAGGTATCCAAATAAAGCGAATGAAAGGGACTGTGAAGCTGAGATTTTATGGGCTTAGTTGCTGTTGGTGGCTTGTCTAAAGAGGGGTTAATTTCTTAGTACCCATGGTTAGTTATCAGCTCACACAGAATTTTAATAAGTCTCTTAGGAACGAATTCCTTAGGCTTTAGCAACTTAAAGTGTGCCAATCCAGGCTGCAGGATTTTCTTTCAAAATATCTTGGAGAATTTGCTGATGTCCAGAAAAGAGTGATGATTAGCAGACACGCCTGCAAGACAGCCAACTCCTTTCAGCTCCAACACACAGCACAGTAAATTACATAAGACAATTCAGTGTGAAACTGGTACTTCCAAGTATTTGATCAGGTGTCAGGCCTGGAACTGATGAAGAAGGGCTCCAGGTCGCTTTAACGGCTCACCAAGTGCCAACATCCCAAAAAGACACCTCTCTTGCCTCTGAAAACAGCTTCTTTGCTTGGCAGGTATTTCACCATTTGAGAGATGAGAAAGACGATACCAAAACAGCTGGACAGCTCCCAATGTTAAAACAGTTGCTAAGAGTATGCTGAGAACCCATGTGTGCTTCAGAGTCCCATCTGAAAAGCCCTCTCCGTTTCCTACTTCTGTTACCTAGAAATTCTAAAGATCAAAAACATACTCTTCGAGAAGCTAACAGCCATGCTGAGGTGCATGCTGAGGCTGCAACGGTAGTTTCAAGGGGTCTCATTTTTAAATCCTTTCCAACAATCCCAGGGGACTATTAAAGTGACAGTAATAAACCTACCTCTCTGAAGATGAAAAGGTTAAGCAAAACCATGCCAAAATTATAGATGATGAGCACTAAGCGCATTTGAAACGGCTCCCGGTCTTTCATCCACTTTGGACCCAGCCACACGAACAGGAGATACAAGGTGCTTATGCTTAGCGTTGGCCATGGAGACTGCATCAGCGGCCAGTCTTCTACGCGTTTATCTACCGAGAGAATGAAACAGCAAGAAATTTACAAAACAAAATTTACTTAGGAACTAAAATGCCCGAATTTCATACTTGGAGTAAGCACGGATGACTGTCCCATGAAAATACATGGTATATAAAACAAACACAAACACCATCAAGTCCTACAACTACAGTTGGAAAATAACTTTCTTTACTTAGGTTACATGGTATGTTTTATAAAGAAGCAAAGAAACGGAGAAGGAATGCACTAAAAATATAGGCAACAAGCTTGAGGTGAAAGCGAAATGGAGACTTCATAGCTTTAAGATAATATTTTAAGGAAATACTCAGTTTCTGCATTGAGTATGTGAGATTTATTAGGCAGTCTGGCACAGCTATGTCCATCCCTGAAGCAAGCACAAATCAGACTGATGAGGTCTTGGGCAATGGAAGCCATGAGATGGGATAGCTCTGGAAATGGGAGCTGCCATACATTCATACTTGAGGAATTAAAGTAATCTCTCTACAACTCTAACTTATCATAAAGGGGAACCATATTCAAGATGTGTTGCTACTTTTCCATTGATAGTGTGTATCAATTTTACTATGTATAAAAAAGCTATTTGTATGCTTCACTTCCTTTAAGTCACAGGTGTGTAAATATATATAGTGGAAAAAGTAATTTCACTTAAAGCAAATTGATTGTCCGATTGTCCATAATATTTAAATATGTAATCAAGAATCAATTTTATAATTTAATATTCTCAAAATATTGGTAAAACATTGATAAAATAAGAAATTATAATGAAATAACAGTAAGAAAAATTCCATTTATTTATAAAGTATATTAAGATTAAACTTTATATTTCTAGAGTTAAACAGCATTTCACTCATTTATAATCAAACATCTACTTTATGCCTAGCAATACAAAACACATTTAACATTCTAATTTCAGCATAGTTTATTTCAAAAAATTAAAGACAAAAAGTCTTTTGGCCAGTTCCTAGAATCCAGCTTAAACGAATTTCATGTAGTGCTAATTACAGGAACTTCTATGTAAACTGACTTGTTTACTAAAACTATATATGTAAAATGGACCTTCATTAGATAACTAAATACTAGAATACTGTTTTAAAATATACTAAGCAGTCTGGGTGTGGCTCAGAGGTAGAGAAAAGATCTCTCTTTCCCTCTGTATACATACATATGCACATAAATCTATACATATATATATGTTTTGTGTTCTTATTAAGCATATATATATGCTTAAATGCACACTAATATATTTCTATAGATGGTCAATTGGAAATGCGACACAAGAAAACATTAAGTTTCATGAAATAATCTTCCAAGTCAGGAAGAGCCATAATTGCTATGGTTTCAATGAAATAACAGTTGATAAAAGTGAGAAAGGTATGGGAGCATTTAGGCAGAAAGATTTTGACTTTGAGGCCAGTCTAGCAAATTGTAAGAGATATCCTGTCTCAACAAACAAAGAAGGGGACTTCTTCTCTAGGGCCTAGCCAGATACGTGCAGTTCTTACCCCTCATCAAGGAAACTTTTCAACAGTCAGTGGCCATTATAGAAAACAACAGATCAAAATGCAAAGTTACAGAGCCCAGTCCTAAAGGAAACATCTACAACACAACTCCCACACCAACGGCTCAGGGATCGCTGCAGAAGAGGGGGCAGAAAGTCTGAAAGAGCTGTGAGGTTCTGTCCCCTAGAAACGTCGGGAGCTACACAGGAAGTCTCACCAACACGGCTGCCTAAATGTGAGCCAGAACAGCATGGTTCCGGGAGTCACGTGAACGTGGACAGGGGAACCCAACACAAAGGGCTACAGACAACTAAGGGATGCCAAGAGTGGAAGAACAGTCTTCCCCAGGGAAGAACACACCGATTGGTTATCCAATAGCAAATAGTCAGCTCTGAAAACTCATACAAAGAAGGAATACACACACCAACAACAACAACAACCGTTTTTGAAAGAACGAGGAATGGGAGTACATGGGAGAGTCTGGAGGGAGGAAAGGGAAGACGGAAATAATGTCATTATAATAAAATCACAAAAAAATTAAAAAACAAAAATGAAGGGAAGTAGAAAAAGACAAGATCTCCTGAGTATACTGGGAGCATGGGGACCATGGGAGAGGGTAGAAGGGGAGGGGAGAGAAAGGGAGGGGAGCAGAGAAAAATATATAGCTCAATAAAAACAATTTAAAATTAAAAAAAATAAAAAGGGAAGGAAAGATAATTACTTTAAGGAAAAACATACAAGAAACAAGAAAACTACAAACAGATTTTATTTTCTCCTTCACAAAGGAGGTAGGTCTACTGCTCATGGTAACTATGATTACACTGATTAAATCAAATACTACCAGTTTTAAGTTAAAATATTTCAAAAACAGAGGAAATAGTAAGCCGATTAGAAGGAGGAAGAGACTAAAACCATGTTGACTTGTGCTGACATTTGTCACAGGCCATGTGACTGTCATATGTGCTTGTTTATGGCTTAGAATACATGTTATCCTTCAGTGATAATTATTGTCCTATAAACACAAATTTTCTCTGCCAGAAGCCCCCACAGAAATCAGTCTAGGTCTTCAGTGCTGTGGACAAACTCCCGAAGCCTAGAGTCTTGTTCTGGGTCACAGTGGAGATGCTGTAGGGTCCTATTTTCCACAAATGCTAGGGCAAATACTGACCCATCAGATGGAAGTCAAGAGCCAAAGCCGTGCAAATGGGACAGTCGGCATGGCAAAGAAAGAAGATGCATTCTTCTGTAGAGAGACCTTAACGTCTAAGATCCTGGAGTATGGCTCACCTTTTATCTCACCACACAGAGAACTCCTACTGACTTCACAGAAAGCTCTGAGCAGTAAGTGAAAAAGAAAAAAATGAAAGAAAAAAAAAAGAAAGGGAGGAAGGGAAGAATGGAGGGAAGGAGGGAGGGAGGGAGGGAGGGAGGTAGGGAGGGAGGGAGGGAGGGAGGGAGAGAGAAAGCAAGCAAAGTTCAGAGGCTGGTGGGAAGGGGCTCGGTCAATAAAATCCTTGCCATGCAAGTATAAGGACCTAAATTTGATCCCTAGAATTCATATCAATGCTAGCAGTGGTTCTATATGCTTACAATCTAAGTGCTGGGAGGCAGAGACAGGGGGACTCCTGGGGCTTGTTAGACAACTGGTCTAAGCCCCGTCCATGAGCTCCACATTTAGTAAGAGACCCTATCTCAAAAACTGAGGTGCCAAGTAATTAAAGAAGACATCCAGCATTGATCTATGCATACAAAACACACACACACAAACAAACACACACACACCTATATGAATACATATACACACATTAGCTTAAACAAACACATACAAAAGAAAGAAAATAGGAAAAGAAAACCAGGATACAAAATTAGTCAGAAATTAAGTAGACAACATACTTCTTTAATTTTTTTTTTTTTTTGTGAGAGGAAGAGGGTCTCACTCTGTTTTCCAGACTGTGCTTAAACCTGTGAGTTCAAGTGATTCTCCTGCCTCAGTCTCTCAAACAGTAGATAGAACTACGGCGTCCCGCTAGGCTCAGCTTGCTTCCTGTTGATGTGCAGTGTGGTACACTGTCTCATTCCCTCATTCATCACAAACACTTAGAGAGGACTCTCAGGGAGAGACAGAGGATGATGCAGGTCAGAAGCTGAAGGCTCTACCACATCAGATTCTGAGGGAGGCTGAGACGCAACTGAGAAGCCAGATGACAGTAAGAAACGACAGGATGCATGGAGGACACAGCCAGTGGACAACTGAGCTCCAGCCCTGGCCCTGTCACAGTGCACCGAACTCTAGGGCACAATCCCCCCAAAGTTCCTTCATCTACAGACATGGGAGGGGAGAAGGTGAAATAGATTAGGTTTCTCCAGATTTAATGAAACAACAAGTTCCGGGAGGAGTTGACACACACAGCGGCTCTTTGGTTGGCGCTGCAGACCATTTCCGGGGATGCTGCATTTTCTGCGAAGCCTCAGCTGAGGCCTGGGATTCTCCAGAAGAGCGCATGAATTGTCTGCCTTTACTTCTAATGTGCCCTAGTGCTTGCCTGGAGCTCATGGTCCTCCTACCTCCATCTTCTTGGGCTTGGCATGACAGGCATCATCATCATGCCTCGCCCTCAAAGGTTATAGTGCTTTCCATTTGTAACAACATATTTACTGTTTCTTGAGGCTCATGACAAGCTGGGCCTACCTGTTTACATGTGTCAGTATGGACAGTAACCACATAATTTTACCTATGCTGAAAAGTCATATATAGTTACTCAACCATGTTGTCAAAACTTTCAAAGTGTTGCTAACTGTTTAAAAAAACAAGAGGTCCATCCACCTGAAATGGGCGGGCATCCATCTATCTATCTATCTATCTATCTATCTATCTATCTATCTATCTATCTATCTATCTATCTATCTATCTATCTATTGAGACAGGGTCTCACTACATAGCCCTGGCTATCCTGGAATTCCCTATGTAGAGTAGGATGGTCTTGAACTCACAGAGATCCACCTGCCTCTACCTCTAACCAATGCTACAATTAAAGATGTGTGCCACCATGCCCAGAGCATGAGCTATCTTGAACACACCACTGACATTTTTGTTTCTACCTTGATCTGTACCTTATGATCACACAACACTAAATCCAGGCAACACTACCCACATTGTGACTACTGTGTGTATATGTGGGGGGGTATGCAGCTTACTTGGTTGCTGACCTGTGGAAATTCACCATTTTTGGAGGAAGGGACAGACTTGAAAACCCAACTGCTCTGCAGCAGGATCAGAGTCCAAGTTGAGCAAGAGGACAGGAAAAGGGACAAGACACGGCTCAACGACAGACATCTGAACTCAATGAATAAAAGCATGCTGGCAGACAAGCAGGCAGAGTGGTCCTGTTTCAGAGACGGGCATTAGAGAAACTGACTCAGAGCTCCTTAGTTGATTGACAAGACCCTGGTAGCAGTGAAGGATAGACTGCAGGGAAAGGGGATCGTTGGGAGTCATGGAAACCATGTCAGGCCCACCTCCACTGGAGACATAGGAGCAAGAGCTGTTTAAAGCACTGATTCCCAGGCCCACCCCAGGTTCTGAACTGACAGCTCTGCAGCTGGGACTCAAGTCTGGCTTCAGTGCTCCCATGGATTCTGGCTTGGCTTTACGATGCATGAGGTGATGGAATCCCAGGCTCCAGGCATTGCTCTGGACAGGAGACAACAGGAAGGTCACAGAGCAACATCTATAGATCTGGGGTCAGTTACAGATGTGAGAGGAAAAAGGGGAAGCAGAGTTTAGGACTCCAGCCATATTTATGACCAGGAGGCAACTGAGAAAGTCAGAACAGTGTAGACTACACCAGCAAGAAGAGCAGGTCTGGGAGGAAGTGAGCAGGAAATGCTAAGCATCCCTGTGTGAGGTCCATCCCCATGTGAGGTACATCCCCGTGTGAGGTCCATCCCCATGTGAGGTCCATCCCCGTGTGAGGTCCATCCCCGTGTGAGGTCTATCCCTGTGTGAGGTCCCTAGGTGAGGCTGCCAGGAGGCTCTGGGCTTACAGAGGGATTTCCAGGCAGGGGACAGGGGGAGAAGTCACTACCATGAAAGTCATACCAGAGCTTAAGGTCACAAGCAAGGGCACAGAGAATGAGAAAAAGAACCAATAAAGGTCTGTGCCTGGAGTCACCCAGGGAGAGAGGGTCAAATGGTAGCAAATCAGGCAGGGAGGCAGGGAAGAGAAAATAGCAGACACTGGGAATCAACTGTGCTTGCCTTCTGTCCCTCCCTTCTTTCTTTGAGGAACTCACTACCTTGAGGGCTGATAGAAGGATTCAAGAACTGAAGGGTTCCTGGTTTCTAAGGATCCCACAACATTCCTCCTCCCTTCCAATGCACCTGCTCTCTCACCTATAAGTCCTCACAGGGTTGCCTGACATCAAAGCAATGTGGGCATCCCCCCTCACAAGTCCTTAGTATCTTCTAGGGCTTTTTGTCTGCTTCCCAGAGTCCTCTAGCTCACCAGATCGCCAGCCAGCTGAGAGACTCCCCAGACTCATGGGTGATCGCAGCACTGCAAAAGTTACAGATGGGCAGTATCTGACGTGGCATAGTCAGCAACAGCACTGTCGATAATACTGACAATAGCTACTAAGTTTTCCTCCCTTAAAACCTCAGCGTTAAACCAAACTCAAGAAAAATGAACAGTGATAATTACATCAGGAAGAGCTTACACTGAGAAGGCAAGAGTATTTATAACCTAGATACTGAGAAGATAAAATATCTTACGGTTCACTCTTGACTTCCTCTCACTAACTTAACATTTTTAAATGTTACTTACTTGCTATCATTGCATATATGATGTGTGCATGAGCACAGGCATGCACGTATGCCATGCTATGTGTGCGTAGGACAGAGGACAACCTCTGAAGTCAGTTTTCCCCTTCTGCCTTTATATGTGAGTTCTGGGGACTGAACTCAGGTTCCCAGGTCTTCACAGCAAGCCCCTCTACCTGCTAAACCATCCTGCCAGTCCTCATTAGCTTAATTTTCAAATTATGCTAAAAGGCTTTTTTTTCAAAATCCTTTTAAAAGGCAATGTGAAACAAAGAACAAAGTACTGGCAAAGTAATGGTTTTTTTCTCTTTTTTTAGAAGCTCAAGTAACTTCCACTTAGGAACAAGTAACTACAATGAATCCTTAGGAACCTCTAACAGGGTCTACTGTTTTTGATTTTTTTTCCTGTGGCTCAGGTTTCCACTAACCAAAAAGAATTTTCTTTCTAGTAAAATTCTACTGTCACATCCCAGAAAAAAAATTATTAGTAAAATTAAACCTTTTTGGAATATCCAGATGCCTAGAATAAATAGATGGAAACAATGCTGCAGGGAGGAAAGGTCACAGGTGATGCCTTGGGGAGGCTCACAGAACAGAGGAGCACAGTATTTGGGCAAAAGATAAGACTTGCATCAAGAAGAACTGGATCCCAGGGTGTGGCACACACCCATAGTCCAGCTAATCAAGATGCTGAGGCAAAAAAAAAAAAAGGCACATTCCCAACCTGGGCAGCATAAGCAACATAGAAAGATTCAGAGGGGGTGGGGGGGAGTGCTGGCTTATAGGCTTGCACCTCCATTTACTTTATTTTTCAGAAAAATTAATAACTTAAGCTCATTAAATGCTTAAACTTTTTCCACAATATTAAACAGTGTGAGATTGCAGAGGGAAGTTGAAAAATTCTATTTCTTTTCTATTAAAGTGTGGTCCATATGCCAATCAAATTCTAGTAACTTGGAACTGGTAAGAAACAGAATCTCATGCCATAGCCAAGAGCACCGACTCGGAAGCCACATCACAGGGAAAAGAAGAAAAAGAACACTTCAGAATTGATCTGGTCCTTGGGTCTACCTGGAAATCAGCCAGTTCTCATTCTCTTTTCTTCTAACAGCATCTACATCTGTGTAACCTGCTGTCGTCAAAAGAAAAACACAAGTCTAATGACCACTAGACAGACTAGCTTTGGAAGTTTATTCAAAAAGTCAGAACTATGTCCTCAATCGTACCCTTAAAATACTCCGTCCTTCTTCAATAACTAAAACCGATAACTGCAAATGAGCTCACTATAGGGACCAGGCTGGCTTCAGACTCACAGAGTTCGGCTTGCCTCTACCTGCTAAGCACTCAGATTAAAAGTGTGTGCTACCACTCCTGGCTGAGCTCCTGTTTTTAAAAACATCCATTTCCACTAGTATTCTAAGTGGCAACACTGACTGTCAATTTCTCTTTACACAAAACAAAGGCTACATTCACTATACAGAATCACAGGCATGTTGAAATCACCCCCAAAAGGCTGATTGCAAGTCCTATCTGTAAGAAGGTCTTGTGCCTTCCTCTGCCTCTAACTAATCAACGATCTCCTCTCTGCCATTGAGAGTAAACTGATGTGGGATTCCCCCTCTGTATGCTATATGCTATGAATATGCTTTATTACCATTAGTTAATAAAGAAGCTGCTTTGGCCTATGGCCTGCCAGAATATAGGCAGGCAGGGAAAACTAAACTGAATGCAGGGAGAAAGAAGGTGGAGTCAGGGAGATACCATGTAGCTGCCAAAGGAGAAAGACGCCAGAACTTATCAGTAAACCACAGTCTCATGGCAATACACAGATTAATAGAAATAGGTTAGTTTAAGATGTGAGAGCTAGCTAGAAATACACCTGAGCCATAAGCCAAACAGTATTGTAATTAATAGAGTTTCTGTGTGATTATTTGGATCTAGGTGGCTGGGAAACAAAAGTACAGTCTCCATTTACAGTAAACAGAGTGTCTCCTTAAGACCTCTGCTAGTTTCTGCCTTCACACGGGATGTTCAAGGTACAAAGTCAGCCACATAAGGCAGAACTTAGGAAGGGGCTTTAAACACTTGGAGAGAACAGGACATATACCTGAGAGGCCCACAAGAAAGGGAGGGCAGATTCTGCATTGGGGCTGAGGTGGGGTTGGGGATCCCCAGAACCTCTTCCCCTTCCACAGCAGGAACTCCTGTTTAATAACTCTCACCCTCTCAGGAGTGGGGACAGGAAATACTCCATTTGGGTCAACAGCGAGAGGAAGGCAGCTTTCACCAGGACAGTGGTAGAGGCAGACCTAGGCAGGGACACACAGCCAGGGGGCAGTGTGATTGGCAGGGAGGGAGGAAGGGATCCTCTGCCAGCAAGAGAGGGGTGGGTTGAGCGTCCGATGGCAGGAGGGAGCAGGTGGTTTCAGAGTAGTTCAGGGTGGTGCACTAACTCAGTTGTGTAACAGTCACCAGAGGGGGTGGGGAATGGAGGGAGAAGCTACAAAGCAGAGAGAAAAGTCTTTTGGTTGTGAATCTAAACAGCGATTATAGTGAAAGTTAAAGGGGAGAAAAGTATGCAGTTTCCTGCAGCAAGCAGAAAGGGATGGCTTTGGAAGCTACAAGGAGGGGGGAAGGCTAAAGAAGAGCAGATGGGTGAGATGCAATCTAACGGCTGCTCAGACCGAGTTTTAACTTGGGAGGGTTAAGTATTTGAAATCTATGACCCAGGGAAACTCAGTTTCCTCCTTGAGTTGAGGATAACAATGGCACCCAACCGGAAGAACCTAAGTATTAAATATGATAATAAAGTCAATGCACCAAAGCACAGGTTACAGCACCCAGCACTCGGGAAGCAACCGATGATCACTCTGTAGTCGTGATAAATGAAGAGGTGGGCAATGCTGTGTTGTAACAACGAAACTACCACAGGAAAGAGATCCTCCATCTACCCTGGTTCTGTGACTCTACAATCGTGTAGTTCTAAGCTTTCTTTCCTCTCTAGACAGTTAAACAATACCCAACGTAAAACGACACCGTGAAGACTGGATATGCGGGAATTAGGAAGCACTACTGCGGTCTCAAAGTCCACAGACCGCAGTGAGCTTCATCGTTTGCTGGGGATACCTGACTCAGTTTTAAAGCTAGCACATCCGCTAAAGCCAGTGCAAGAGAAAGGGAAATGTGCATTGGAGGAAATGTACCCACAGAGAGATCTGAAAAACAAAATGAAGCTGTTTATCCTAGAAGTCGAAAGCAGAAGGCAGCAGGTCCCTCCTATCCCTGTTTTATGAACTCGTAGTCGGGGGTTACTGGTCCACTCGACACTCAGCGCTGCCAATGATCTCAAAGCTTTAAGAAAATGACAGTGATGCATCCCAGATATAACGGGGCTCATATTTGCATCTATGTGTGCATGTGAAGGTGTGTGCATGGGGTGGGGCACTTTGGCTTTAACAGTTCTATGAACTAAATATCCACTGAGCAAAATACTACTCCATCTTGAATTTTCACAAACAGTAGTTGGTAGCTCTTATCTCACGCCATTTGGCAAACAAGTTCATAGTCACTATGAATATAATTTTTTAACAGTTCTAACTACTTCATCTTATGGATGATTACTTCATCTCAGAATACATGTCTTTATATCTTAAACATAGATTCCCATATGTAGTGTCAGCATATAGATTTATCTAAAATAAATCACTTTTTAGTTTCTTTTTTAAAATATGTATATGTGTTTTGCCTACATATATGTCTGTACAGTGCATGCATGGCTGGTGCCTACAGAGACCAGAAGCAGGATTTCATCCCCTGGAACTGGAATTACAAATATTTGTGAGCTGCCAGGTAAATGCTAGGAATTGAACCTCAGCCCCTTTCACAGCTGAGCATCTCCAGCCCCTAGTTTAATTTCATACACTAGACCAAATAGTAACTTTGAGCATTCTAGCTGTTTTTTTTTTTTCTTTTTCTTTTTGTCTATGATTTTGGTCAGATTTGTTATGTTACAGGAATACAAATTTAGTAATGCTATATAGATAAAGTAGTAATGAGAAAAGTGAACTAAAATGATGCATAGGTGAAAGACACAATATTTCTTTCTTGGCGGGCGTGATGATGGCAGGAGCATCAGCTAATACGGAACAGCGTGTTATCTCATTCCCATGAACCTCGGCGGCTTGTACGCATATGGAAGGAAATAAAACGTTTCAGGCCAGTCCTCCAGGGTTGCTGTAAAGCTAAAGAAAAATGCAAAGCCAAATGTTCTGCTTCCTTGTTTGCTGCTTGCTAGCCAAGCAAGTACTTCTTCAAGTCAATCAACACCCTTGTATTCCCTTTATAAAAGCCATTTTACGCAGGGCACCATGCCCTCTTTCAAGGAAGAAGGGGGAGGGAGGAGGGGTGGGGGGTAGTGGGAGGGGACCGGGAGAAGGGGAAGAAAGGAAAAAAAATTTTTTTTATCTTTAATTATGTTCTTGAATGGAAAAAATAAAACAAAACAATGTATGGAAAAATAAATAAAAAAAAGCCATTTTACAATTAGCTGAAAAAAATTTTTTTAAAAAAATCATTTGTTCCACCATCCAATACTGAAGAAAAGTCAAGTTTAGGAATGCCATTATATTAAATTGATAGTATGTTGCTATGTTTTATTAGTCTATATTAATTATACATAATGATGGGTTTCATTTTGTGCATTTATACATGCACACAATATTCTTTAATTACAGTCTCCTGTTCCCTTTCTGGTCCCCACGTCTCACTTCCACAGATCCCCATCCACTTTCACAACGTCTCTTTCTTTCAGTGTCCCAGTGAATTTTCCTGAGTGTGAGAACTGACCATTGTAATTGTGTTAAGTACATACTGGTGTTAGCAAGCATATTTGTGATGCTATACAGCCAATCTTCACAACCAGTTTCACATTGCAAAACGGAAACTTCATACCTGTTAGACGCCAATTCCCCAGCCAGCTCCTTCTCTTTCCAGTCCCTGGCAGACACTGTTTTAATTTCCGTTTCTAGATTTTACTTTAGAAAGCTCGTGTGAGCAGGATGGCACGTCTTTGTCCTGGTGTGTTGGAGTTCAAAGTTCCTTAGAGGCATCCACATGGAAAATACTCTTTTATCTCCATGCTACATACTGCATCGATCAGCTCATCCATCAGTGGACATATTCCAGTTGCTCCTACCTCAGCTATGGTGCAATTTGACCATCAACAAGGAGTAACCAAGATGTGAAATGCATTAACACACATATGTGAGCCTGAGTTTACATTTGATAAATAAAAAAGAAAACAGAAATGCTTACTCCTTCAAATATTCCAGTTCAGAGTCACAAAATTAGCTGTTTTCTGAAGAAAAATAAAGCTAATAATATTAAGTTTAGGCTTTTATTTAAGTTATTGTTCTAGGAAAGATGAAAATTTGATTCAAAAAAGGGTAGATTACACAGAGGATTGACAATAGATGCCATGTACTCTATAGTTCAATCTTCATATGATGCAGGTAGCAAGAAGAGACCTGGGGCTGAATAGATGGCAGCGCCTAGAGAGCACCTGCTGCTCCTGTGGAGGAGCTGAGTTGGACTTCCAGCTCCTACATGGATAGCTCACAACCACCTGTAACTCCAGTTCCAAGGGCTCTGATTCCCTCTTCTGGCTCCCAAAGGTACACACACACACACACACACACACACACACACACACACACACATGCACGCACACACGCACACACACACAAACATGCTCACACACGTTCACACACAGATACAGAGGCACACGTGCGCATAAGTAAAAATAAATTAAATCCTTAAGAAGAGAGGCACAAAGAAATACTGATAACTTGCCCAGACTACGTAAGAAGCCATCTTCAGAAGCTGCACACCACATGATAAGATCACTACGTAACTGAGATTACTTTATACTCTTTTGTTAATGCTCCTCCTATTTTTAGAAAATTAGTTCATTCGCAGTTATTCAAGGAATTCTGGGATAGTCAAATGGCTGTGATGGTGGAGCACCACACACCGAGCTGCTCCAGGCTGTTACCCAGTGTCTTTATCCTTTCCTTATTCCTCTACTTGGCTCTTGCAGAACACACAAGACAAAGCAAAAATGACTAATTACAAATCTACTCTTTTTACTAATGGGGCAGCATTAAAAAGGTTTTGGAAAACATTTAAATCATGAAAAGATTTTCAGACTAATAATTGACATGTATGTCTTTGAAACTTTGCTCTCTACTTGAAGAACAGAAAAGTAGCATCTATACAGAACTCTGGATCAAGCTGGGCATGTTGGTGCATGTCTGCAATCCCAGCACTCAGGAGGCAGAGGCAGGCAGATCTCTGTGAGCTGGAGGACAGTCTGGTCTACATCACAGAACTATGGATCCAGGAAGATCCTAAAATATTATTACCCAATTAATCCTTGGAATTTCCAGGTGAGAAACGTGAGGGTTGGGGTGAAAGGGACTTGTCCAAACTCTTACACAAAATAGCAGTAGCCTGGTGACTGAAGCCAGGTCACGTGAAGCCCATCCCCTATGTCTCTCCACTGACTATGTTATACTACCCAGAAATCCCACATCACAATGTTCCAGCATGTACGGCGACAAGAAATGAGTGACCATCTGACTATGTATCTCTATTTTGTGCTACTAAATGACTTGATAGTTGATTTTTTAGATTTAGAGGACATTGACAGAAATTATGATTAAAGACAATTATTTTAAAAAACTTTCTACAGGGCTGGGAATAAAACTCAATGATAGAATGCTTTCTTAGCATGTATGAGGTCTGAAATTTAATTCTGACCATCCCCAAACACACATACACAAGGGGAGGCAGGCACCTTTCTGCAATTCAGCATCATCTAAAACTGTATTACCACAACATTTCACTCCTTAAAGTTACATGTGATTGCCAGGTGTGGTGGTACCTGAGGAGGCTGAGAGAGAGGATCACAAGTTCAAGGACTGAACTATAGCAGTGAGACGTTTTCGAAAATGAAAAACAAAGCTAGATTAAGGGGGTTGTCTCTTGCCACTTGTGTAAGAGCAAGAGAAAGATTCTCTAGGGCATGTTGAGGGGTAAACCATAAAAAGAGGAGGCAGATCATAAGGATGGTTTATAGAATTCAGGACTAGAGTCATAAAAAAGAACAGCCGTGGAAGCTATGTTTTTCTATTCTTCTCATTTCTACATGTCAAACTCATATGATTTTTAAACAATAGATTCTGGTACGGAAAAATCTTGGCTGATTTTATAGATGGAAAGTTGTAATATCTGAAGAAAAAAAAAGGCACTGAAAGAGAGGAATGACAATTCATTAAACAACTCTTGTCTGCATGGAAACAGAGACTTAACTCAGAGTGCTGGCTTAAGTGGCTTAATCATGGTAAATCATCCACAGGTGACATTATTATATTACTTAAGAAAAATATAAAACATTGAACTTTAAAAATTATGACCAAGTATTTTGTACCTTAGACAATCACAAAATCATTGTCCAAGATCTGTCACCCTGTCACCCTATTTGAAAGACTCTAACCACATAAAGCCGTCCTGAAGCCAGTCTCAGAACTGCACTCTTTGCCCCGCTGAGATCTGTGCATGAGGGGTGTTTTGTTATATGCTGTGGTTGAAGAGGGTATAGGAGTATCAGTCATTTAAGTCCAAGGGTGTACTTATCAAGTCGGACTGTGGTAAAGGAAAAATATCAACCTGACAAACCCCCTAAAGCTATATGGGCCTCCCAGAAGCTTCAGAGAGGCTATGAGACAAGACTTCAGGAAAAACACTGGCTAGGGGAGAGTCTAGAGGCCAGCCATATTCCACACATTACTTTTCATGCTAGTGTGCAAGCGTGTAATCACAGTACTTGCGGGGTGAAAGCGTAACAATCTTGGAGCTCACATGGCTACAGTGTGAGTTCAGAGCTGGCCTGGTTCACATATCAAGACCCTACCTCAAACCCAACACCCTGCAGAGAGACGGGATGGGGAGAACAGACACATAGACAGAGAGAGAGAACAGACTCATAGACATATCTCCCAGGCTAATCAAAACACAAAATCTACTTTAGAAATTAACACAGGTGAAAACTACACATTAACTATGTCAAATAAAATGAATATCAACATGCTATACAACATTTAAAACCTGTATTCCTCCTCTGCAGCCTGGCAAGCCATAGGCTAAACCTCCTCTGACTCCAGTTTATTACAGCTGAGTTAAGCATCCCCTCCCACAGCAGGTTTAAATGACTCACTGGTCCTTTCGCAGTCCCAGGTTCCCTGGTTCAGCCCCCAGTTCATCCCTTGGGCCCTTTGCCTTTGGCACCTTTGCCCTGGTCTACCAACTCAAAACATTTTCTGACTGCTCCCATCAGCTCACTCACTGCCAGGGTAAGCAACTGTGGGAAACTGATAAAATACTCAGAAAAGAGAGCCAGGTAGTCTGCTGCTTTCGCCACTCACGACTGACACATAGGGCGGGGACAGTGAGATAACAGGAGAGAGCTCTTCTGGTTGTCCTAGGGCCCTCAAACCAGGATTTCAAGGGGGACAGAATAGCAGTGATTTCTCCTAGACTTCATAAGTTTGTGACCCAGTGGCCTCCGTCCCTGGCCCTCATGCTTCATGGAAAGTACACATGGAATAAAGAACTATGCATGGCCTCAGTGCATTCACTTCTACAATACAGCCTGGCTTCTCGAGCCTCTCATTACCTTATAGGAAACACCCTCCCTCCTATGCCACGCCTCTCACCCCCTTTCCTTTCTTCCTCTTCCAAAGAGAATTCAAGACCCCGACTGTTTATGCTCTAACTTTAACAACACATAAACAAGTACTCATGATCTCTGAAGTCACTAAGTAGCCAGAAGGAAACTGGCAGGAATGGATAAAGTGGACAGTGTAGCACTGAACAGAGAGGGAGACTGTTTAGATGTGTCGGTTTAAATGTTTGGATGGGAGTTTAATTAGTTATACTTTCTAGTCATTTTCACAAATACAAGGTCAAATCAGAGACTCAAAAAACAGATATGAGGGCTTCAGAGCTGTTGTTCCAATGGATGAAGTTTCACATCAGCCCATGCCTTCTTCCAATATAAACAACAGTAACTTCCTTGTGGCATGCAGCTAAATGCCTAGTTTAAAAAATTCAAATTTATTTGTACTTTTTAAAAAAGCACACTCTTTTTAAATCTTAAATTTCAATATACAAAGTGTTAATAATACAAGAAAAGTGACATTGTTCCTGCGAGCACAGAAACTCGTTGTTTGCTAGATATATGCTGTTGAAAACCCCAGTTTGTAGACCTCCCTGTGGCTGTGTTCTATTAAATAGCGCCATTTGATAAAGTTCGAAATAATAATTCACCAGAAGCTATTTTCTCTAAGCAAAAATGTCTTAGGCTGCCAAATATGTTCTACAAACCTGTAACTTTCTTATTACAACAATACAAAACAGAACTTCTTTACTTTTGCTCATGGGGAAACTTCAAGAAGAAGAAAACCCAAGGAACCAGTAAAAGGAAAGAAGTCAACATACTCCTCCAGTGAGGCACTCGGGGCACGGCGCCCAGCCCAGCTTGCTCTTCCTGAATAATGTCACCCTTTCGTCACACTCCACACCATTTCTCAAGAGCATCCCTGTCTCCCACCCATTTTTATTTCCCTCTTTCCAAACATCTGACTCATCCACTTTTCTCCAGCATCACTGGCTAAGCCTCCCTTTCTACTCTGTAGCCCCCTTATCCAGTTTTTCAATATTCATGGAAAAAAATAAATGTTCTTGGAGAAGGGAGGCAGTGTGACCTGGTTCCCAGAAGGAACATGGAGACCTGGTTCCCAGAAGGAACACGCAGCGCACAGACGTGTCAGAGAAGCACAGGAGATCCAGATGTGAAAGCAAAAAGCAAGCAAGCAAACAAACAAAAAAACCCCAAACAATGGTCTTCCTTATGCTGCAGCAAGGCCAAACAGACTCTAGCCACTGAGCCTCTGGTGGGTTCAGAAGCATCTCTGCCTGCAGTAGGCAGCTCGTTACAGAAGCAAGGAGGCAGTCTCGGGTTTCGTAAGTGGATAGTCAAGAGCATGGACGCATATCTTCCCACTGACCTGCTAGTAAGAGGTCACTTGAGTGTCCCTGTGTCTACTCATTTCTCAAGCTTGACCCACGAAAGTATATTGTTTCATAGGTCCCTCAAAGCATAGGAGCCAGCTTTCACTTGAATGGACACACAGCATTGCCAACTCCATTCCCAATCTTTCTCACAGACTCATTCAGACAGAATGAACCACTACGGGAAGCTATGCTTCAGCTTTGCTCTCAACTTTTCTTTCTGAGGCTTGAGAGATGAGAACGCTCCAGGATGGGAAGGAGCCGAGAGACAGGACTGAGAACTCCTAGGCGTGGCTCTGGGTGCAAGTCATCTGGAGGACCTCAACCACGTTGCCACCTGCCAGCAAGCATGTCTGAGGTTTAGCTCTGTACAATTGTGTAAGGGGATGCTCTGATGCAATGCTCAGAGCAGTATCAAGGAGATGAAGGGAAGGGTGCTTCTTCCCCAGGTATTGCAGGTATCAGTTTGACAACATTAAGGAAAAACTCAAGAAAGAAATGCCCCATTGCAACTGCCTTTAAGTCACCTCCAACTGTGATGCTTGGGAACTACTGCCTCTTCTAGCATCAGATTTGTGATCTTCTGTGAAGTATCGCGCTTTTCTAAACAAGTCAGTGAAGCCTCCACGTCACACACGCAAAATATCGATTGTCTCATGCAGAAACTATTCCAGCAAGCATTTTGTCCACCGCACATACCTCAAATGTCATACTGTATCCATGCTATAACACACTGTCATTTGCCTTAGCAACAAACACAAAAGCGACAAAAGAAACTTCATTTCTTAAGAAGACAGCTGTCATAACCTATATTGCTAACATCCTAATCTGCTAGGATACAAAGTCACACTGCAAACGGACAACAAAAATTTACATCATAAAACCATTCCGAGAATCCTTTAAACTTGACGTTTAAGATTTTGAAAACTTCTAAAAGCAAATGACAAAATGGTAGCACGTGACCATTTCTGTTACAATCACTTCTTCTAGGAAAACTACCTAAGTCACCCAAATGACAGTCCTGCCCCACAAACTCAACAGCTAAGGGAAAAGTTCGCAATTTCAGTATGCTGTACTTATGCAGGCTTCTGGGCCAACCTCTAGGTGCTGCTGCGGAGACCCCCTTCCCAAAGACTGCATTCCTCCCCCTCCTCCTGACCGCACTGCACTGCGCAAAGCCAGCACCCTCAGTCGCCTAAGAGATTTGCTACTAGGAAGTCACAAAAACTAACGTCCTGTGGGGAGCTAAATAAGGCTATTTTACATTTCAGTCGAAATTATACTACAGAGAGGTTAACTAAATGGAAGAAGATACGAGCATTTTGTCAAAGCCTTCAAGGAAGCTGAAGTAGCAGAGACAAGAACAATCGGAGCCCTCCTCCGGTTCCAGGCCTCTCTTTCTACAAGGAGTGTCAGTACGTAAGAGAAGTATGAGGCGAGCTCGGGAAATGCGGGCGTCAGGGCGCGGTGGTTCCTTGGCTGCACAGGCAGCATCTGATAAGTCAGCTCCTGCATCCGCGAAGCTGATGAGATGGGAATGTGGGGGGAGGGAGGAAGACGCCTTAACGTTCGCATCCGATTAACCAGTGTACAACCGCGGGGCCCGCGCCGCATCTGCGGGGACCCGGGGTCCCCAACAGCCTCAGGGCGCCGGGTGCGGGGCGCAGGGCCTTGCCTGGCGCTGAGTCCGGGGACTAGCGTCTGCGTCGTGAGCAGTCCGCAGAGCACCCATCGGGGATGGGTGAGGCCCTTTGCCTGTACCTGCGATGGACCACGTCCAGCGGTAGAACTCCACGGTGTCGTTGAACGCAGTGGACACCGCGTTCAGGACGCTGCCGGGCTCTGAGTCCATCAGCCCCATCGTGGTGCGAAGAGATGCAAGCCGCGGCGAGAAGAGAGGCCCCTAGGGACAGTGGGTGGCTGCGGCCGGGACCCTGCTGGCAGCGGCGTCTCCTCCTCCTCCCGGCGCCGCGGCTGGGGATGCGGGCGGCGAGCAGCGGTGAGCAGCGGCGACAAGAAGCCGGAGGGCGGAGGAGGAGGAGGACCCGCCGCGAGCGCCCAGCGCTGCTCCTCTCTGTCGCGGCGCGCTGCAGCAGCTCCAATCCCCTCGCCCGCATCACGTGGCCGCGCGGGGCGGGGCAGCGCCTCCTCTCGCCCCGGGCGCGGGGATGCTGCGGTCGCGAGTGGTGGCCGGTCTGCGCAGGCGCACTAAGGCCTGCCCCCCGGCTGCCACCCGGGCAACTAGAGCGCCGGAGGGGGATACCTCGTACCCAGTCCACCTCCCCGCGCCTGTGTCCTCCTTCCCTGCCCGCCTGCCCACGGTTACCTCTGCTCCGCCGGATGCATCGTGGGAAACTGGACCGAAAAGAAGGGGAGTTTGTGGACAAACATGTGTAGGCGAGGCGTTTCTGGTTCCTGCACGTCATTCACCTCTATTTCACTTGTGCTTTTGCTGTCTTCGCCTTTGGCACGTGCTTGTCACCCAGACAAGGAAATGCAGGTGGTTTCACTCTAAAGGAATGCCATTTGTCTCATGCAGCGGCTGTGGCGGTCGTCCGTGGTCATCTAAATACATTAGCGTATTGTTAAACTCTTGCATGTACTGAAACACGGATCCATCAAAGCCATGTGATTCTGCCGAATTAGGCTGCTGGTAGTTCAGAGAAGAGGAAGCCATAAGAATAGGTTGAAAAGTCTGTTTGGTCAATTTGAAAGGATGTTGCTGAGTAGACAAAGGCAACTGACTCGAGAGAAGGGGCCAAGTAATGATTTTTCATTTTGTAAAAAAAGAAAAAATGTTTAGATAAGACGGGAGGCAATAGAAGAGGCCACACCTGCGAAAAGGGACAAAAACAAAATTACACTATATAAATTTGATAGTTTCCAACATAAAACAAATTTTTTATGAATGGTCCAGTAACAATTTCATCTGCTCCTTATTCAGATGTGCCTCTCCTTTTGTTTCAGTTTCTCTCCACCTGCTAATTTAGAATGCTTATTTTAAAGGCCACCATGTCAAATGTCTGACACTGCTAGCATAAGTGTGTGCTCCCTGAGCGCTAACTCAGTGCTCTAAGTAGCAAGTCATAAATATTTATGGTGACAAAATTATAACTCACACCACTTTCAGAGCATAATGGGAGTTAAGAACAAAGAGCTTCAGGGAGAAAGCGGTAATTAAAACTAACTGATTTATCATAGAACTCAGGGCACCACAGCCATGTGGTATGATTTATTAATTTGGCAAACCAACTTGCCAAACTGAAGTTTCTCTGAAAATTTTCTCAAGTCCAAATTACTAGTTATAATCTAATAACCAAAAAAATATTCTAGTCGAGTCTCATTTCCTTTGGTAACCTAAGTGTGAGTTAGTTTTCCCTTCGCTTATAATATTGATTGCTACCTCTCTGTTGTCTTGGGGTCTTGGATGTTTTTTTAAGGAGAACAGATTTCTACTCTCACCTCACAAAACCTCTCTGTCTTTGCTTATTTAATATCATGTGAAATTGTCAACGCAGCGACTCAGGTATTTCATTGGTGCCCTTCTTCTGGTTTGGAGGCCAATTTAAGCTCCTTATTCACTAGGGGGCGCTTGTCACATAAGGAAATAGTAGACAAGTCATAATCAATGTTAACTTAGAAATGGCCTCATACTTTATCACTTGCTCTGCCTTACTTGAGAGCATAGTCATTTTTTATTTATACTTATGAACTGTTCAAGCATATAAAGAAGAAACAGGGTCTTAGGATGTCTCCACTACCTTCCATGAAAGATTATAGTCCACTCCTTAATTCATAAGCAGTTTACAAATTCCAATGATTGTACAGAACCAAAGCCTGCTGATCCCACAAAGTTTATGTGTTGGAGCTTAATCCCAATACAGCAAGGTAGAAAGGAGAGGCCTACAGGGAACTGTGTAGGTCATGAGGGCTCCACCTTCATGAAACTGCACATTTGGCCCCTCACAATAAATACTTGCTGTCTACTTTTTTTTTCTTTCTTTTTTTTTTTTTTTACTGTGGAGTGACGGGGGGAGAAAACCTCACCAGATCTAGGACCTTGATCTTGAGTGTCCTAGTTTTCAGAACTATAAGAAATAAATCTGTGTTCTCTGTAAGTTAGTTAGGCTTTGGTACTCCTTTGTAGCAACATGAAACAGACTAAGACAAAATAATGAGATGTGGGGCTATGGTTATTGCAGATACCTGGGATTATGGATTTGGAGTAGGGTAATGGATAGAGACTGGAAGAGTTTCGAGGATTAGCTGTAAAATCTAGGTTTCCTAGGAACATTTAGAACAGCGTGATGCAGAAGAGAGACCTTGGGGAAGAATGGCTGCCTAAGATTACCGAAGTAGTCACTAGCAGAATGTTGATGGACATATAGATGATACAGGCTGTGTTGATGGTACCTCCAAAGGAAACGAAGATCACAACATTGGAAACTGGAGTAAATTGTCCTTGTTACAAGATGGCGAAAAATTGGCAGAATTGTGCCCATGCCTAGGGATGTACAGAAGACAGATTAAGAGCAATGAGCTGGGATGTATGTATTGTAAAAAAAAAAAAATTCTAATCAAAGGGTGGGGCAGTTGCTTTTAGTTGGATCTGGTTAGATGTGACAGACCTAGCAACTCTCCGACTTAAAGATGTCTGTCCATCCCAAAACCCTCATATGGCTCTGTGGCTCTTCCCTCCATCTCAAATCCCTCCGAGGACTTCCGGGACTAGGACTGTCTGGAGGACAGCAGTTCAAGGCTGGCTTTTGGTTTGTTTGTTTTGGCTTGGTTTGGTTAGATATGAGTAAATTTTCTAAAACCAACAAGAGCACACAGCTCTTTTTAAAATTTAAGTTATTTATTCTCAGGTGAAATTGAATTTCACTTGAGCAAGAAATACATTTATGTGTCCAAGCCTCATGACTCTGGACAGCAAAGCACACAAAAGGAGAGCAATCTGGAGAAAGGTAGCTTTCTGGTGACTGACTAACTCCCACGGCCTTAGTGGCAAGTTTGTATCAAATTACAAACACCGTCTCTGGGAAAACCATTGAATCCAGAATGCATGTGATAGCCCACTTTCAGATATTCAAAGGAATGGAAAGTCAGCTAACTAAATGTGTGTGTGTCCTTCACACAGGTATCTGTAGTGGTTTTGCTTGTGAGGCAAAATGCCCTTTCCTAGGTAAATAAGTAAATACAGACTGCTGCAAAAGAATGTAGTTATGCACAAAATACTTAGAACTGCTGTGAAGGGAGGTCCCTCTGGTTCTTCTTAAAAGAAAGAATTCAGAGAAGACAGTTTCAACACGAGCTTCTTAGCCAAAGGGGGCCAAAAAGAATAGTACACTCATACAACGACTGGAGCAGACTGACCTCAAGTGCATTGTGGAATTTTAAGAAGTACTCTGTATGAATATTTCTGAAGTGGGTATCATATTTACTGGGGTAATATCACCTTCTTCTCCCCTCCCAAATCATGGTGGATTGTTACCTTTAAGGGTAATTCTTCCCACAATCCTCTTGAAATGCCACAATGGGGTAGGGATGTCAAAACAACAATGTAAATAGTAAATAATATTTTAAAAGTTGGGGTCTTTTAGAGGTGCAGACTCTTCATTAGTGTCCATATATGTCAATTTGGGAAGTTCCCTGGTGCCTTCATTTTTAATATGTAAAAAAGAACCTAATTGCAGATTCAAGGATTTTTTTTTTTTTTTTTTTTTTTTGGAGACAGGATTTCTCTGTAGCTTTGGAGCCTGTCCTGGAACTAGCTCTTGTAGACCTGGCTGGCCTCAAACTCACAGAGATCTGCCTGCCTCTCCCTCCCAAGTGCTGGGATTAAAGGCGTGCGCCACCACTGCCCGGCTCAAGGATAGTTAGCCAGAGTGAGGCATTCTGTCAGTAGACCCATCTGTCTAGATCCACCTGGAATTTCCTTTAATTTCCTCACATCTAACTTACTTACTTACTTATTTTCTTATTTATTAATTTGGTTTCTCAAGACAGAGTTTCTCTGTGTAGTTCTGGCTGTCATGGAACTCACTCTGTAGACCATGCTGGCCTCAAACTCAGAGATCTGCCTGCTTCTGCCTCCTGAGTACTGGCATTAAAGGCATGTACCACTGCCTGGCCCACATCTAATTTCTTGTCTAACCAGGAGACATAGTCATCAATATATAATCTTTCTTGCTTACCTAATGCCTAACTCCTTGTCTTCCTTATCTCAGAAAAAAAAAAAAACCTAACTGAATGGGGTCAGAGTGTAATTTGCTGACCAAAATAAATAATCAATAAGACTAAGGCAAAATGGCATTGCCATCAGTTAGCCTCCACAAGCTGATGGTAAGACCCTATTACTGAAGTCAACACATTCTTAATGTAACAGGACATGAAGAAATCAAGCTAGCATCCAACGGACAGATTCACGTCCACCCCTACTGGCTAGCATTCACAGTGCTGAAAGATGCTACTCATGGTTCTGGAGGAGAACAGTAATCCTCATTCTCACTCAGCTATGAACCCTGTGAGCTATAATAGCACCCTGCCTGAACGATATGCCCATTGATGCAATGATGGCACAAGTATTATTGTGGTAGCCAATAATTCCTTTATTGGACTTCAAGGCCCTCCATAAAGTAGAACTCATACCTGACAATGTTAATGAGGTCAGGAGCCTGAGACTACATAGGTCAAGAACCCTAGGGAATACCTACTACAATTTTTCTACTCAGTGAACGCACCAATAAAACCACTCTTAATGGTGTATTGCTCTACTCATAGATCCATGTGTTGCTGAACCTTCATCAGAAGCACTTCTTTGTGCAGTAGATGATAATTAACACCGAGACCCACAACTGAACAATGCACAGAGAGTGAGCACTCAGCCCGAAATTGGATGTCTTTAGCATTCCTTTCCCCTCAAGACTCAGGAATGTATGTAGAATAGGAAGTTAAAATATCGGAAGAGCCAGAGGTGGTGGACAACTTCAAGAAAATAGTGTTTTCCGGACCCAACAGGGAAAATGTACATATGAACTCAGAGACCATGACTGCATACACACATGCACAAGTTCAAAACATGCACAAGTTCAAGCCAGATAAAATCCCCACAATGAAAGAGGGGAAGTGGGCACAAAGCCCTACCCTTAGCCAAGGAAACTTTGTAATTGACAGCTTATGGGAGAGAGAAAATCAATTTTCGTCGATGAAGTGACACTAGGCATATCAACCACACTCCAGGGTAGACCCTGTGCTCAGGAGTAATTCGTTCAGTATATTGAAATTCATGGTTCTATCTGTGTGTGTTTGATTTGGTTGTTTTTGTTTTGTTAGAGGGATAAAGAACATTAAGTTGGGTAGGGAAGAGATGAGCTGGGAGAAGTTGGAGGAGGGGAAAGGGTATGATCAAATTATATGGTATGAAATTCTCAAAAAAATAACATTTTTAAAAGACTAAGGCTTTATATAGAATCAGGCTAGAGCAGTCATGTGACACTAGATTAGAATTTGGCATAAAGCACAAACTTATTGGGGATTAATATAGATATTAATGATTATGCATAGATGCATTTGTGATGTGGGCCTGGGGATTTAGCTCAAGGATAGAGTACATGCTTAGCATGGATGATTCCCTGACTTTTATCCTTAGCCCTGAAAAAAAATTACCTTTGCAGCAAAAACTCCGAGCAATTTTTGTTCATAGCCTACCTTCAAGATATCCACTTCATGATACCCATAAGTATGTTCTACACACAATGATGTCTTTCCCAGTGGTGCAGGACTAAAATAAGAAACAGGTAATCTGACAGTGAATAACCTAATCAGATGGAAGAAAAAGATGACTATTACAACCATGATAAGAATGTTGATAAGAATCTGTTGCTCTGATGGAGTAAAACGAACTGGCCTCTTGGTCCTGCTCCTCAAAGCTCTAATCATGAAACAGTAGACAAGTTCCAATTGCAGCTTATTCCAAACACAGGGAACTGGTCTTTCTCTGCCATCTGCGACACACAGCTTGACTCCGAGGCTCAGTCTGGCTCCACTCCACACCTGTCCTTGTTGTTTGTCCCAGAGTCCTGTTGTCTCCAATAAGCTGAGGTTTCCATTACAATGGAAGCAGCACCTTCACCAGTGGCTTCCCAGGCCCATTTCAGGGAATCCTACCCTGCCACAAGATCTGGAGTTAGCATCTCTACTCACTGGTTCTGCCTAAGTGTGATTGCCCTTATGTCTCCATGGCCTTCCTTTTTGGAGTAAAAGATTATTTAACTTGCTTTTTAATTTTTATCTTACAGGAACCCACAGTTAGAGACTTTGGATATTTTAAGGATTGTGGGACTTTTTAAGCTATGCTATGCTCTATATTGTTGATTAACATGAGATCTTGTGGATGAACAAGAAAGAACAGGTTATGTTTTAATAATGATGAATTTGTGTTTGAATTAAGTTAGGTAGGTAAGGGAGGATCTTGGAGAAGTTGTGGGAGGGGAAAGAGTATAAGCAAAATATACTGTATGAAATTGGGGTCAGTTGTTCTGGCTAGTTTTTGTCAATTTGGCACAAACTTGAGTCACCTAGGGAGAAGGATCCTTAATTGAGGAATTGCCTTCATCAGATTGGCCCATGGGCATGCCTTTGGTATATTTTCTTTATTACTGATGGATGTGGGAGGACCCAAGCCACTGTATGTGGTGCCACCCCTGGGCAAGAAAAGCCAATTGAGCAAGCCGTGCAAAATAAGCCAGTAAGCAATGTTTCTCCGTGGTCTTTGATCCAGTTCCTGCCTCCAGGTTCCTGCCTTGAGTTCCTGCCCCAACTTCCTTCAGTGATGGATTGTGACGTAAATAATATGATGAAATAATCTTTTCCTTTCCTAGTTGTTTTTAGTCAATGTTTTATGATAGCAAAAGAGAAGCAAACTATAGCCGATCATTATGGAAAACCAAGTAAATCTTGAAATATAGGTTCTATATTTTTTCAGTAATTGTGGCAAAGTTGTCATACTTGATAATAAGGGGACCTGAAGATGGGATATATTGATACTTTGTTCTATCTTCAAAAATTCTACATAAATCTTAAACTGTTCTAGGTGAAAAATAGTTTTAAATAATAAATAAGAAGCCAAAAATATGACACTTTGGAGTAATTTTGTGTCTAGGAATTTATTCTGAGGAAACATCTACTATATATTTTAATGTAGATTTAATAATATCATTTGTAGAATGAGCACACTGAGATGCTTAGATGAAGTCCACCATAGGAAGTAGTGTGAGTTCTCAATAAATTTTGCTACTGGCATTTTATTGTTACTAGAATTCATAACTGTTAATACTTTTATTTAAAACTGGCTGTGAATAACACTAATCCTCAAATAACTGACAGTGTGGTTGAGATAAGCAAGAGTGACCATAATAAAGGGCAAGTAATTGATGATAAATAATTCTTAGCTTGCTATTTGACCTCATAAAAATAGTTAGTTCTACTGCCTAAGCCTGTAACACTAAACAAATGAAGCAACAATGATGATCTAGGTAACATTAGCCTCAAAAACACTATTGATGAGATGAGACTAGAGGAATGATGGCTTGAAACAAAAGCAAAACAAAACAAAAACTTCCCAATTTTGACAGAGGATATTCCCGTTTTATTGGAAAATGAAATAACTAAAATATATGTCATGAATAAATATTAACTAATCGATCATTAAATAAACATCCAACTGAGTTTCTGTGTATGCTGGTTTGTAGTGTGTGCCAGGCTGCCTTTTTCCTGAGTATCCTTAGAGATAAAGATGGGTAACATTTTAATATAAAGAACTAAGTATAACTTATGGCCAAGAGAGCAGAGGTTAGACCTCACAAGGTAACCATTGTGGGGACAGAGCAATAATGCATGACTTTCCAAAACAATGGTTCTTGTGATTAGTTGGGTATGTATCCCAGTTTCATTTCTGCTGGTATGATGAAAATACCCCAACATAGCCAGGCAGTGGTGGCCCACACCTTTAATACCAGCACTCAGGAGGCAGAGGCAAGCAGATCTATATGAGTTCGAGGTCAACTTGGTCAACAGAGCTAGTTCCAGAACAGCCAGTGCTGTTTCCAAAATTCAAAATCCAAAAAAGAAGTGGCGGGTATTTTATTCAAGTTAAAATTCCCCCGTCAATAAATGTAATTAAGACAATCCCCCACAGATACGCTCACAGGCCAACTGCAACTAGACCTTCAATGAGCCTCTCATCCCAGGAAAGTCTAGATCAAGTTAACAGTTAGAACTAACTGTCACAGGGTAGGATAATATTTCACACAGTAGTGACATTTTAAGAGCCAGTCTTTAGCAAGGGAAAGTAAAAGTTAGATATGATCAAGACACATTATATACGTACGTTAAAAAATTATCAGCAAATAAATACAAGATATTCTTAAAAAAACAAGCTTAAAGTGAGAAATTGAATTTGTGCTTATCTCAACAACATTGTACATAGAATAAGAAGTGTTGAAAGATTGCCAGGTCATAAGACCGAGGCAGGAGTATCAGATGGTAGAACCGAGGATGAAGACTTTGGGAAATCATGCTGAGGAGTGTGGGCCTTTTCTGCATATAACCGGTATAAAAGATAATAAACACGACAGTACTTAGTATCTGTTTTAGAAAACATCCTTGATTTGATGTTTGAAAGATGCACTTCAGTGGTCAACATTCTCAACAGGGAAATCAGGAACCTTTCAAGTGGTATAAGGAAGAGATAATTAGGCTGCAAACAGCAGCTGCAGATGTTGAAAAGAGAAAGGTTTGAGCGGAGTTTAAGGGAAAGAATTGGAAGAACTGAGCATGAGGGCACAGAAAGAGGACTCCTCATAACCCAAACCATGTCCAAATTGGTTTATATTTATATATTTTTTAACTTTTGCTGCCATAGATGGACCTGTAAGTATTTAAGTGGGCCTGGAAATACGAGGATTCAGAGGCCTCATTTGCAGCTTTATTATTATTATTATTATTGTTGTTGTTGTTGTTGGTTTCTATGATTAAATTCTCTCTGCAACTAAGCCCAGCAGCAATTTCATCAGTGACTGTAGATCTGGAAGGAGGTGCTCACAGTTGGCACCTATGAGCTAGAGAGAGGCTGCTCCAACATGCCCCTGCTATCCTGACTCATCATTCGGTGTAGCTATAGCTTCAGTTATGTCTGTGTCTCTATATTCCACTACTCTATAACAACCCACCATCACTGCTTGGATTCCTACGATGGATCTCGGTTCTCTATGCGAGGGCAACCAGATCAAGCCAGTCCCATCCTAAATGCTTCAAACAGCTTTCCAAACACCAGCTCTCCCATGTGACCACCTTCTACAGCTTTTTCTTTTCTATGAAGTAATTGATATCACTCAATTGCCTATCTGGGCTAAGGAATATTCTTTGGAAAAAGAAAAGCAAATTCTTATTACTTGTGTTGCCCTTACCATAAGATATGTAGAATTAAGTTGGAGTGGTTTAACAATGACAGAGTGCACACCCAGTCACGAACTTTTTTCTAGCTATGGCTTTGAAGCAGGAGTGGAAGGAATACCATGCCTTCATTATCTACTGAGAGAATCATTTTGTTGAAAATAAAACCAATTATCAACAGTCAGGTTTGTCTAGCAGAGCTGGAAACTCATCAACACATTTGCAAAATCTTATTGCAAAACAAAAAATTAGATCCAGACACATTCCCTATATTATTGGAATTATTTTTTGTGCAGAATAATTTAAGCCACTTCCCAATAAGGAATGATGAGTGAATTAATGTTGGACCACAAAATTGCATACTCTCAGCAAGTTTCTTTCTGGTGGTGTGCATTTACTTCCTCATTTCTGACCGAGAATAAATAAGGGAAAGTCACACGTTTTGAGTTCATGTTATAGAGTCCTAGCTAGAAGCATGCTTATAACACGCTCTGTTTTTACACACTCTATTTTAGAACATATGTGCAAAGATCACAGGTTCTTGAGCAGCAGGTAGGACAGTTCTGTATTACAGTGGAAAGTATCCTTCACCAGCAGTCAGGAGAGACTTCGGTTTGGTTTATCTCTGGCCCCAGTATGTGTGGGAACAGGCCAGTCAATAGATTTAGTCTCTCCATCTGATAAACGAACATAATGCCCGCCATATCTACTTTATACAGTTGTGTGGGATGAATATTTAAGTTTATTTAAAGAATGGTATTTGTTTTTACTACTGAAATAGTTCTCCATCATAAGTTTACATGGAAATCAGAAATGTCTTAAGACACAACCATATCTCGTAATCAATAATTGGATTAAATAACTACATATAATGTTCTAAAAATGATTTTTAACCTGTGCGTCATGACAGGGCTTAAACAAGCCTTTCACAGTGGATCACAAATCAGATATCTTACATATCAGATATTTACATTATGATTTATAACAGTAACAAAATTACAGTTATGAAGTAGCAACAAAAATAACTTTATGGTTGGGGGGTCACCACAACATTAGGAACTGTATTAAAGGGTGGCAGCCTTAGGAAGGTTGAGGACCACTGTTCTAAAATGTTCTTCAAATGTACAAAAAAGAAACAACCATTAAAAACTATTTCTTGGCCAGGCAGTGGTAGTGCAGGCCTTTAATCCCAGCACTCTGGAGGCAGAGGCAAGTGAATCCCTGTGAGTTCAAGGCCAGCCTGGTCTACAAGAGCTAGTTCCAGGATAGCTAAGACTGTTACACAGGGAAACCCTGTCTCAAAACAACAACAACAAAAAAAAAACCTATTTTCTTCTAAGAGGAAAAGTTGCAAGTATTCTACAATATGTTTTTTGTGTTGAAGCCCCACCCCCAACAAGAACGATATAAAATGATTGTACAGATTTGATTACAGTGTTTACGCTGTAAACAAACTTAGATCGTTTGTTGCTTTTATCATTCTTTTAAAGAACATCTCTCATTGGATGTAGGGTTAGCATTATTTTATCTTTCTTTCCCATTACATATAGTTCAGAATTAGCTTACAAGTACTCTCTCTTCTTCCTATGCCATGTATTCTACTCAGACAGTTCATAGAGAATCTGCAATTCCTTCAACAAGTGATTGTAAAAGGAGACCCATGAAATGCAACACGGCAATTTTCGTCTCTCCCAAAAATGTTACAATGTAGAACACTTCCCACAGCAGCCTGGTCTGCGCCAGCATGGATGAGGGCAGTACAGCCAGGTGTTCACATTTCAGAGGAAATTACTAGCAAAGGAAAGAAAGAAGGCTCTGTGAGGTCAATTACTACACTATGGTAAGAGTTATTGATTAGTAGCAATGGTGTCTTAGCCGCCTTTGTACTGTGGTCCAGAGAACCATCTTCCAATAAATAAATGTTCAATACAGATGACAATTGTTGATTAAGAATGGAGTGAAAGGTGAATAAGAACATGTAAGTGGCCACTGGAATAATTCGTGTCTTTACTCGAGTATTTGACTATTGTGGAAAATCTGGGTCAGCAGTAGTTAATGGATATGTGCATTCCAAATCATCAGTTTGCTAATGATGGCCAACTGGGCAGGCTCTTCCACCTTGCCCTGCTATTCACTTCATTCTTGGAATACTGTTCTTGCCATGCAAAGATTCAAAGTCCAGCCTATCTACTATTCTCTAGCACAGTCTTGAGAGGGCTGGCTCATTCCCGTCATTTCCTGTCCTAATATGCTCCTAGAAAATCTGGCTAATCTTGGGGCTACCCTGATCCAGATCCTCCCTCATAACTATGAAGGTGCCACCCAGGGCCGCGACTTACACAAACATGTCAACCCATAAATTAGCATACACGTTGATCTCCACTATTCATTAGCTGGTGCTCATTTATAGCCAAGGAAGCCTGAAATAATTATGAAATAAATATGAACTTTCATAAATAACCCTACTTGGGCCCCAAGAAATACTTTTTCAAAATCCTGCCCTATGTCTTTTGAAATAAAAACAGCCACATCTGTGAGCCTGGGGATCCTGCCGCTGTTGGCATGGACAGTGGATACTGCTCCGAGAGCTGGAGTGGTGGAAGGGGACTGGGCAAGAGGAAAGACAAAGAAAATAACATGCTGAGGTCCTCTGCTCAGTCATTCCCAGTGGTGGAAACTCATTTTCTTGCTTCTTTTCCTGTATCAGTTTTCATATATCAATTCAATGTATCAATGATTCTTTCATGGATCTGGATTCAGAGTCACTGAGGAATTCATTATTTGCACCAATTCCACAGGAACAGCTAAGGAATAGTTGCCATGTGGAGAAACTGTGGCTGTCGGACATCTGACACAGAACTTACCTGGCTGGAAGTGTGATCAGTTATAATGGTTTAAAAATTTTTTTGAAGGTAGTGTGAAAAAGAATATAGAAGACTTCATTGCTTTATGTTGATCATGTGTTGAAATAGTATTTCATCCATACAAGAATAAATAAAACATAAAAATTGATAATTTCTCCAGTGATTGCATTATGCTTTTAGATTTCTAAGAATGGGTAAAGTTTTAACAACAAATATGAAAAAATGGACATATGTGGGATTCCCCTTTGTATGCTGCGAATATGTTTTATTACCATTGGTTGATAAAGAAGCTGTTTCTGCCAATGGCTTAGCAGAGTAAATCCAGGTGGGAAATCCAAATGGCAATATAGAGAGAAAGCAGGTGGAGTTGCAGAGACGCCGTGTAGCTGCCAAAGGAGAATATGCTCAGCAGAACCTAACCAGTAGGCCACAGCCTCACGGTGATACACAGATTAATAGAAATGGGTTAATTTAAGATAATAGAGTTAGTCAGAAATATGCTTGAGCTATTGGCCAAACAGTGTTGTAATTAATACAGTTTCTGTGTGATTATTCAGGTCTTGGCAGCTGGGAAACTAACGAGCAGTCTCTTGTTACAAAGGTTTGCACTATATTTTATTTGACAACACCAATGGATGATTTAAAGATGTAGATATTTTGAACAGTGAGTTAAAATTTTAACTCTAGATAATTTTATCTATCTACAGTTTATTTCAATTATCTACAGTTTTCATTTGTATTAATTTGAGTGTGATTCTTCATTTTAATAGATCATTTTAAAGAAAAATTACCTTTTAGAATCTAAGTGTAAAATAATTTTCAACATATATAATTTTCTGAAAGCACATTTAAGGTATATATTTGTGTTAATAGTCATAAATTATGTGAAAAATCCTTTTTTTTATTTGCATTCATTGTCATTTTGTTTTTTTGAGAGAGGGTCTCACTTTGTACCCACTATTACTCACCATGAAACTTAGGCTGGCCTCAAACTCACAGCAATCCTATTGTGCCAGTTCCCAAGTCCTGGTATCACAGGCATGAACCACCAGACCCAGTGAAAATCTTAATTATAGCAACTTAATAGGTGATAATTTTCTAATGAAAATAAGAACACAGTTGTGAAGAAAAACGATTTGTAAATTATGTTTATAAATTATGTACTTTGATGTTATCAGTCTTTGCAAGATTACTAGCTCATTTACAAGAATGTCTAAAGTGTAAAGAAATAAAAACATTTGAATGTGTCTTATATTTTGCTAAATATCAGAACGTAGAAACCATAACTTTAAACATACATTTCAATTGGACTATTATTCAACAGTATGATTTTGGTAGGAGGAAAGGACATATTTTTTATAAGTATTTAGTCTGACATTTAAATATTTCAACAAGAGGAATGTGGGGTTTTCTGTGTTCTCTTCTTGTGGACCTCACAAATGTCAGAGGGCGACCTTTTTCAATCATAAAGTGGACCTAGTTACCAGAAAGTCCCCAGCTAAGCACTCTTCCAAGTGGAGTGTCACCTTGCCTGAAGCCTCTTCAGTTGCCCCTGCTGTTCTGTCCCAGGCTGTCATGATGGCCTCTGAAGGTCTGTATGAATCTGTGTAGCCTGGGACATCAGTGAAGAGAATGAACTTGATAGTGTCCTTGCGAGCGTGTTTCACCACCCCTGCTTCTTCCTGGGTGAATTAAATAGTCTGAAAGTTGCTGAGACAGATTTCAGACACTGCAAAGCTTCTGCAGTGTGTGTAATGCCATACTCGTGGTGCCAACTTTTGGTAGAAACTGGGTCAAAGGGTGGAGTATGTAGAAGTGGTGTCCTTCAAAAGGAGCATGAGCCAACTGAACAACAACAGGAGTTCTCCTGGAGATCTGCAGGAAAATGGCCAGCTCAGTTGCCTGCTAGGTTGGCTCACATATTATTTTACTAGTACTGGAACATGCGCCACTATGTTGAACATGAATAAGGATGTGAATTTTACCAATTTGCACATAAATCAACCACCTTTAGACACTTATAGCTATTTCCAGTGACCAAATGTATAGGTTTGAATAATACAAAAATAAAAATGGACCAAGAAGCAGTCTGTCTGGGTTTTTCTTGGGGTGATATTCCAGGACAAGTCTTCAGTCTGGTCTAGACCTCAGTCTCCTATCTGGAAAAAAATATAATGAGAAAATTAAACTGCCTACTTTAGAAACTAGTATTAGGATCTAATGAGACTGTTTATGGTAAAGCACATTGATCACCACATGGCAGTTATAAAATACAAAAGGCTGACATTTTGGTTGCCCGCTGTGAGGTTTCTTTCACAAACCTAGGACTGATCGCCACTCTACTGATACAGTAGAGTCTACTGATTGCTTGGGGTCATTCGATGTGATTCTCTGGTAAGACATTCTTCATTTCCCAATGACTGTAGCCCAGAAATTTAAATCACCCAAATCAAATTTCAAAACCATTGCAGTATGATTAAAAAAATAATTGACTTTCAACTCAGAGTCCATTTGATAATATAGGGATACTTTGGTTTCTTTCGCATTCTTATTACTCTATCTTTCTCTTTTGATTTTTAAAAATCAGAAGATTTATGCTTAAGGGAAGTATGCTGCCAGGACAAATGGTAACATTTACATTTATCTTGGTAACAGCAGCATCTGCTTTTCTTCCATCCACATCCACTCCTCTATGGTATTGGTGGGGAAGGGACCTCTTAGTTTTTCTCATACTGACTGTTTTTTAGAAGAAAGGCTCCTTGGTTGCCTGCATCCCCACCCAAAAGGCATCTGTGGTTCTGACTAGCCAGGCTGCAGGATACTCCCTGGCATCCTTGCTTTGTCAGGTAAATCAGGGAGTGAGCCTCTGACAGCCACTGTGCTGAGTGTCCACGTGCAAGTCCAACTCTGATCAGAGTTGTTATACAAGAGGCTAATGTGGGTGACTTCTGTCCTATACTCTACGGAATGCCTTGCTGCATCTTTGCACAGGGCAGATAAATCCCCCATGAAACTTTGCAATGAAAGGAATGCAGCAATGCAAAAAATTACAGGAAATTGCTCCTATCACCAAAAATTCACATTTTATTATTTAGGAAGGAAATTCCAGACCACAATACAATAAAATAAACTGGTGATTTCTTTTTTTTCTAGCCAACTCAAGAAACGATTTGGGTTCTTACAGTCAAATAGCAAGTTTTGTCAGGCCCCTTCTAGAAGAAATAAAAGATCATTTTCTTTCTGGGGACACTGTCTTTAATGCCAAGGGTGTGGGTGGTTTTCTGGGACTTCAAGGCTTGTCACTACTGAGCTCATGTGAAGATTTTCTTGTGCATCGGGACAGCACAGACTTGGCTGTGATCTGAGCTGAAGCTGCCATGGGTTGCACCTGTCTGAGCATGTCTGGGGAAGAGCATGTGCGACAGCATGAGCTTTGTGTCCTGGTCGGGCTAGTAGGCATTTTGGGTAAATCATGAAATTCTATGGTAGATTTCTAACTGAAGGGAGGCCATCGAGTCTCCTCCAAAGAGCTCATTCTAAGAATGGGAGAAGGGAATTGCAGGCTCCTCAGTCACATACCCCTATGCATCAGAGGGGAAAGGAGGCCCAAGAAGAGCTTTGTGACTGGCTCTCACTCAAAGCCCAGTTCAGTCTAGGATCTGGGTAAATGAGGATGATAGGTAAGAGCTACAAGGGCGATCACTCCATAGAACATCAAAGTGAGTGAAAGGATGCAATGTTAAGATTGAAAGGGAGAGAAAGGAGATTGTAAGGTGTTAAAATGGAAAAAAAATCAAACCAGTTCAACTTAATAAAGCATTGGACGAGCAATACATTCTGGAACAGGACTTTGGACTAAAGATGGGCCAGAATATCTCACCACACCACGCGCATCATTCATATTTCTAGCGAAAGAAGAGGTGGAGACAAAAAACAGAAACAACCTGATTGGCTGCAATTAACATGTTCTTCATATGGACATGGTCTAATGCATTGGCAGCCTGTGATTGGCTAGAGCTCAAGCAACGACACACTCATTTGGTTTGTTTGCTGTCCAGACAGGTTTAAGCTCTCTTTGTACAGACCCAGGTTAGACTTCCTTTGTTATTCAAGCATGGAGACTAGCTCAGGCAAATGCATTTCCGTTTACCTTTGGTGGCTGCCAGTCTGCCACGGATCGCCAAACTCAGATGCTGTGAACTTTGAAGCTGTATGTGGAGAGCGGCGAAGTCCTTTGCAGTTAGTGTAGAAGCAGTGGCGTTTACTAAGAACGAGGCGCTTAGAGGACTGTGACCCGAGAGCAGCAGTGGCTCTTGGAGGAGAAAGAGTACCTCTAGGGCAGGCACATCACTGAAGCCAGATTTGTTCCTGATCACAAGTGGAAAGCTCCTTGAGGGTGAGAGTGACAGTCTCAGGAGCAAAGAACCAGACATGGAGATAAGAAAAACACAGTCCGCTATTTGGGTGGTTTTCTTGTAATCTCGACTGTGGATACAATCTAGAGGCTGTTTGCATTTCACTAGTGTTGTCCTGGTTCTCTCAAAGCTAGATGCAGGTTCATGACCCAACAAATAGAGGAAGTTGCTGCCATTAACTACTATCTGGTCAAAACGACCTAGCCTGATTAGGTTTTCACAGTGTCCCTCGCTTTGCAGCTGTTGTTACCATCATCACCACCATCATTATCATCGTCGCTTTCATTTGTATTCAGCACATACTCTCTGTGTGCAGACAAAGCAACAAAATAACCAGACACTGTTCTGGTTCTTATAGAAGTCATAATCTGGAGTACAGCATGGACAAACACACATCCGTTGGATGTTTTATAACAGCTATTTCTTCTAAACTAGATGCCATTTGGTGGGTTGGGCACATCAGTGAAGAAGTACAGATCTAAGGATCTCATGCTCAAAGTATATGTGATTAGTGAAAACAAACAGTAAACGTAAATGAACAAGATTACTATTGATAGTGATTTTTTAAAAATCTGTGCAAGATAAGCATAGGGATGTGATGAAGAATTGGAAGAAAATCATGGAGGTGCAGTGGCATTTCACTTGTATTTTAATAAATAAAACTTGCCTGGGCATCAGAAAAGTAAAACAGCCACACCGGCCAGCGTTATAGACTAGCAACAACAACACACACCTTTAATCCCAGTAGCCATACTAGTTGTCATAGAAACCAGGCGTTAGTGGTGCACACCTTTAATCCCAGAGTGGTTAGAGAGGATTGTAAAACGGGAGGAGACAGCTCTCAGTCACAATCTCATCCTGAAATTCCTGAAGGCAGGACCGCCATTTTCAGACTAAGGTCAAGGTAAGAGCCAGTTGTTGGTTGTTTTGCTTTTCTGCCCTTCAGGTTGAACCCCAATTTCTCTCTCTGAGTTTTTTATTAATTGTGCTTCATGAAGGGCTTGTAGTTGCACAAGGTCTCATTAAAAGCATGACACAGGGCAGGGGTTGAGGGGTGCTAGAAGGCATTCATATTGGGAGAAGGCTCACAATGGCTTGTAACTCTAGCTTCAGCGTGATGTAATGCTATTGTAAGCACTGACACTCAGGTGCAATCCTTCTAAAGATATACATAACTTTAAATAAAAAATAATATTTTTTAGGAAGAAAAGACAACATTTGAACATAAAAAATGAACTAAGGATAACTCCTGAATATATATAAAGATCTATGGATGAGAATTTGGGCAGAAATTGCAACAAAATGAAGGGCTCTTGGGCCAGGAAATATCCTACTGTGCTGAAGGAACAAAGATGACCCATGAGCCAGAAGCTAGTAAAGGAGGAGAAAGTGATGCGAAGATGGTTTGCAGAACTGAAAAATGTCCCCTTGGACTAGGAATGTAGAGCAGAGGTCAAGTGCTCACCAACATATTCAATGTTGAAATGAAAAGGGAGTAGCTCTTGCAGAGACTGGGAGATTTTCCTAAAGAGCATGGCTTCACTTTTACGTTTCCTAGGAAGGTTGAGTATTGTAAGCAAGGATCCATCATGAGCTGAGAAGTTACAGCATATGATCTGATTCACCTTCTCATCTTTAACATCATTGCCCACCTCATTCTGCAAGCATTTAAGATGAGCTTCCTTAACCTGATTTTGAGAAAAGGTCAAGTGTCACCACTCAGGAACTTTGCACAAAGCTGGCTCATCATGCCCTCTGTATTGAATATCTAAACTCCTGCCTACACCAGAGGTACTAGGACACTTCTGCAGACATCAGTGCAGATGTAGTCTCCTCCTCTCTGTTGAAGAATTTCCTTTCCCAGACTGGCTATTTAGCTACTACTGCCTTTCCAAAGTTTCATGGAGGTCAAATTTCGATGGCCTGTATCTTGCCCTAAAGGCTATTCTATGGTAACTTTATAGATACACGCACAACCTGTGACATAACAGAGTTTCAGTGATAGTGACGCAATAGAGGAGTAGAGATCTCTCTCAGACCCAGTGTGGCCCAAGAAGCAGTAGAGGAAGATGTCAAACAAACAAACAAAAAATCCACAGTATTATGGAGGAGCCACACATTCTTCCATGTGAAAACTTGTGAAAATCTCCAGGGGCTTTCAGAAATACTGAACAAATGTAGCCCAATGGCTGAAATTGAAAAGATTAACCACACCTAATGGTAGAGTGGAAATGGAGAGATTGAAAGTGTCATGCAAGGCTGGCTGAAGGAATGTACAATCTAATAACTTTGGGAAACAAAATTATAAATTATATACCTACCGTATGATGGAGACTCTCTATTCCTAGGTATTTGCTCCAAAGAAAGTCAACTATACTCCATATC
Source organism: Ondatra zibethicus (assembly GCA_004026605.1). Lineage (NCBI taxonomy): Eukaryota > Metazoa > Chordata > Mammalia > Rodentia > Cricetidae > Ondatra > Ondatra zibethicus. Next base: position 507 of record PVIU01014100.1, on the reverse strand, counting down.
AAAGCTTGTATGTGAAGTCTCTTAGAAGTTTTACATGTAACAAGCCCAACTGAAAAGAATCTAAGCGAGGACAATCATGGAAATGGATGAGCAAACTGTCTTATTGTCATAAAGTAGAATAATGTTGGTAGTAAAATGGAGTGGACAATCAACACACACAACCCCATGAACAAGCCTCAAAATCATCATGAAATCAGATAAAATAAGGCAAAATGAATTGTTCGGCTGGGACTTCCAGCTCGCTCCTGCAAAAGCCCCATTTTCTCTCTCTCTTCAAATCCGGCCCTCTCAGAAAATCTCCAATGGAGAAAGCCAAAAAGCCCAGTTCCACATTCTAGGCGACAGGCTGATTGTCCCCAGAAGTTGACAGCGGCCCAAGACTCCACCTGAAAGCATACCATAATTGGACACAAACCCAATTTATGGAAGACACATCATCATCCCAGAGTATGTAAGCTCCCTCCTTTAGATCGATCCCGTGATTTTTCCCCTGCCCTCCTCCCCACC